>RBNI01001239.1:0-23550 GCA_003990745.1 Jimgerdemannia flammicorona | reverse complement strand
CCTATCTGATCTCCCTAGGGGGTCCCCCCCCCCTCTACCCCTTTCTGATGAAAGACCACTTTGTCTAACACTATTGCCACCCTCCCACCACTTTGTCTAACACTATTGCCACCCTCCCACCACTCTGCTCACAGATCCTTACCACCAAACTGTGATGTTGTCCCTCCTGAGGACCCCAACCCACCCACCATCTAGTCAGCAGATCTCCCAACAGTCCCTCCCATCTTAATATCTTCTTCTGCAGCCCCAACCACTGCTTCTCCTCAAATACAAAAAGCCAATGACCTGTCAGTCCCACCCATATTGCTAATATCCACTCTATAGTGAGCCAACTATCACCCACCCCACCCACAAGCCAAGATCTCAAGTCCTCCCAGCAACCCCCCTCCCCCACCAGCCTATGCCCCACACCCAGTCTATCTCCTATTTCAGCCCAAAATTCCTCCAAAACCTCACACTCTCCCAGCCAATATTCTGATATCTATATATGACCCCCAGCTCTCCCAACATCGGAGCACTCCTCACAGTCAAATTGTCCACCATCATGGTCTTGATTGTTTGTCAGAAGATGGTCAGTAACTTTCTCATTGGTCCATTGATTGGCTTCGAAGTTGGTATCAACTATACTAATGAAACTTTGGACTTCTTGTACAGTACCATTGAAGGTAGGTAGGCTCAGATTTTTGGTAGGTCAGGTCTGTTCAGCTAAGGTAGTAATGGTTGCTGCCATTATGACTATCTGGGCTGTGAGGTCTAGAATCTGTTAGTTTGCCATGTTGTTTACTGGAGGCAGTTGGACTGCTGGTAGTGGTATTACTGGTACTACTTAAGGTACTGGTGTAGAGTGTGAGGGTGTTCTTTAGGTCTGTATAAGTTGCTAGAGTAATAGTTGAGGGTCTGGAGTAAGGGCTCAATAGGTAGCTGTTTGTTGCTGTATAGGTGTGTTCTGTCCTGATAGAGGTGCATCTCCTTCGGTGGTGTATTCAGGATCGAATTCACTGAGATACTCCTCCTCCTCTTTGGTTTAGTCCCTGTGTAATTGGGTTTGCTCAGCATCAAAGTAGACTGAATCAGTTGTATATCTGATTTTGGATGGACTTAATTCAAAGTCAAGTTCTGGTTCAGTATTGGTTTCAGGTTCAGATAGGGCTATAGCAGAGCCTGCTTCTGGTTCAGGGTCAGATTATTGATGAAGAGTTTCTCTTACTTCTTCCTTAAGAATATGGCAGACCTTGCTGTTCTGGAATCGGTAGTATAATGCAGTCTTGGTCCTGGTATGGTGAAAGTCAATAGAGTTGAGCCACTTAGCTACAGAGGCTTGGGCTTCATAAGAGACTAAGGCTAGAAAGACTACTACTAGTTGTCCTAGGTTACTCGGATTTGTAGAGCTGACAAAACTCTTATTGAGAAGGATAAAGAAGGCTTCTATAAGACCTTCTTTGTCTTGACTTGCAGGGTGTAAAGCAAGGAGTTCGGTGAATAGAGTTTCACCTATTTGCTGATTTAATTGGAGTACTTCTTTCTTTGAATGAAGTTTGTCTCACTTGTTGCTGGTGTGGAGGTCAAATTGTCCTTGTATGTCAGGTTCAATTCTCTTCAGATTGTCAGATAGTTCAGGATAAATTCCAGTTCAGAGGTTGGGCTTTATACCAACTTGTAGGAATTCTTAGAGAAATTTGTAGTGGGATGAGGAAGTATCTTGAAGTGGAATTGGATTGTAAACTACTGCTACCAAGTTGTAAGAGAGTTGCTTTTTAGGGTAACTGTTACATAGTTCTGGAAGGATTTTCTGGAAGTTTTGAATGTTCTGGAAGATTGTTTTCTTATGGTCAAGATCAATTTTGTATAGAGTATGTCCTCTATGCTTATTGATTTCAAGTTCGAGTTGACATCTCAACCAAAGTCCTTTTTCAGACTAGTTCTGGATATTCAGAATTTTCCATATTTCAGAAAGTTCAAGAAACTAAGACCAGCTTAGTTGAATTGGCATATTGCTGTAGACAATACCCAATTAGGAAATTTCATAATAAGGTTAGGAGTGGGACCTAATGGAGAGTAGATTTACTTAAGAGTAATTGGTGGGTTATTAAATAGATTTATTCGCTATTCATAATATTGCTATACTAGAAGTAGTTGTGTAAAGGAATATTGTGGAGAAGTATTTAGAAATTGTATTCGAATTATTTCAGTCTGAGATTCTGAAGTCTGGGGGAGGGGGTATTTATACTAGTGAGGGGCTATCTGGACTATACTAGATATGGATGTGGTACTTAGTGCCTTACTGAGTTGGAATGCAGTCATGTAGTACAAGAGTGATCTGACATATCAAGAGATCATCTGACTGCTGAGTCAGTTCACAGTCATATTATATAAGGCTAATCTAACTATGCTATGACTGCTAGGCTATTTATAGATTTAGACACTATCTGGATAGTCTTTGATGATACACTATCAATGACATTATCTCTGATAAAGTAGTCATTTAGGAAAAGTGGTTCGTGGATTACTTCTCCTTGTTCGCTAAGGTAATAATACATTGGAACTTCATCACTATCCCACAGGATAGCATCATCTGTCTCATAAGCTGAATAAGGTGTTGGTGGGCAAAGGAGGGGTATATTGTCTTTGCTTTCATTGGATTTGCTATCTGCATACCTTCTATAAGTTACAGCACTATGAGTCATAGTGTTGTAGTAAGCTGGTAGCTGTGGTTTATGTCACTCATACTTGAGTGGTGGAGTGATTGGTTTAATCTTGAGGGTTGTCTGGAGGTATAAGTTGTGTTCTCCAGTCTTTTTATTATAGTTGAAGTAATTGGGGTTTAATATGGGTTGGTATTCATACCAGTGGTCATTATTCCAATAAGTCTTGTAGGTGGTTATGAACTATTGTAAGTTTATCAGCAGGGTTGGCAGAGTGATCAGGGTTGGCAGAGATTCTTGGCTAGAGGTCATATCGGTATCGGAGGGATCATTGTCTTCTGCTTCATCTTCATTGAACCAGATTATATCATAGATATCCTTCATAGCATATCCAACTTGAGACATTTGTAAGATATGATCATTGGGGTGTGGGAAGGTTCTGTCTGTGGTCTGAATGTACTTGAGGTACTTGTGGTTGAGTTCTTATATTATGTCGTCAATTTGGCCGTAGGATAGAGTAGTAACCATTTTGATGATAGTAACTCAGAGGTAGAGAATAAAGGTGCTGTACTCATAAAAGAGTTCTTAATGTTTACAGATGATAAGTTTTTGGTATTGAGATATCTGGGTAATATCTGTATCATGGTGGTATTCAACCATGTCTTCTAGAAGATAACTGATCTGATAGTAGCTTGAGATTTGTCTGATTCAGTGGGCCTCGCTAAGCATGTTCAGGGCATTCCATTGGGCTTTCATAAAGTAGAGGGGCACTAAGCTATAGATATTCATGAGGAACAGAGGGAGTATAGCTCAGTTGACAATGGCATTCCAAATGTCAGCACAGATGCAATTATAGATTTCAGTGGTCATGTTTATATATGTTCAGAAGTTGTAATTATTGTTTATTTTAGTTCTCTGTTTTGATGTATCTTGGTGCTCGGTATATATATATTTGGTCCTGATTGATAAGATCCTGTTTGTATAAATCTTATGTTCTATGACTTTGTATTGACTCAGCTTTGTGCACTGTGACTTCAGTTTGACTCAGCTTTATGCACTGTGACTTCAGTTTGACTCAGCTTTATGCACTGTGACTTCAGTTTGACTCAGCTTTGTGATCTTGCAGGTGATTTCTAGATTTGTTCAGAGGTTGCATGTAATTTCAGTGGCTTGGAGGTTGTGCGCTTATAGGATTGTTTGGTAGATGTAGAGATAAGGATAGAGGTGTAATTGGAAAGAATATAGCTAACATTATAAAGGCAGACACCACCACAGGAGTGCTCTGCCTTTATATATCCTTGAATGTGCCAGTGATGAAGGGTTCTAGAGGAAACTCTAAGCCATTCCATCTCTCTCCGGTATCTCTCAAGTTATACAACTTTTGGAAAGCAACTACAACATCGTTTTTGGAGAAAAGAGACTAGCAACATAGCGACCAACAGGTAATCTGAGGTGTGTACTGAGCAGGGTGGCCCAAGTGCGTTTGACTGGCAGCAAGTGGGGAGAGGCCCTGGCCTGGGGGGAGATATAAGGGGGCTGCTGGCAGGTGGGCATGGAAGGGGAGGAGGCAGTAGTGGAGGACAGGGATCTGGGAGGGTGAGCTTTGCTGAGATGGTGAAGGAGAGAAAGCAGACATTGGGGCTGGAGGGTTGGTTGAAGAAAGGCAAGGAAACAGAGAAGGCGATAGTACATGGAGGAGTAGCCCTTGGCAGAGGGGGCAGTGGGACTAGAGGTGTAGTGGCTGGGGGGGGTGTGATGGCTGATGGAGACAGGACTGCTAATCTGGAAAAAAATCCAGATGTGACTGTGGATGGTGCAGCTGAGCGACTGGGGCTTGGGAGACAAGAAGATTTGGCGGATGGTGTGATGGGCCTGGTGGTGGCACCATTACTCACAAAACTGATTTTGGCATTCACAGTGACACTGTGCTTCCGGGGCCTAGCAGTGACAGTGAAAATGGTATTGGGGCTGATTGCTAAGTAGGTGGCTGGAGTGGTATCCATAAAGTTTTTGAAGGGACTGGAGGGAGTGGAGGTGGGCTTCAAGGAGGCTGAGCCATTAGAGGAAGTATTGAAGGTTGGATTGATAGTTGGGGAGGTGTGTGTACCAATAGCTCGATGTCTGAAATGGGACCCCAGAGTGGTCTAACTGTTGGTGAAAGGGGTGCCCACAGTGACAGCAATGGAGACAAGGAAGAGAGTTGAGGAGGTCATGGTGGAGTATAGAGAGGTAGTGGATATTGGATTTAGAGTCTGAGAGGGGACCTTGCTCAGAACTGGAGATGTGGATGTGAGGATTCAGTTAGCAGGGAAGGAGGCAACTGGGAAGACAAGGGACTGGCCTTCTGGTATGGTCTGGGGGGTGATCATGTGTAAGGTGACAAGGATGAAGAGGAGTGAGGAGGAGGAAGAGGACCTATTGGAAGCACTGGAAGAGCTGAGTGGTGTGGTGGAATAGCGGGCGAAGGCTTGGAGGGCCTTTGAGGAGGCAAGGCACTTGGAGGTGGTGGATGGGAAGTGGATTTGAGTGAGCAAGGAGTAGTGGGAATGAGATCAGAGACATATGAGGCAGAGGGAACTGCTGGTGAAGATGAAGGGTGGACCTCAAAAGGAGACAAGCAGGATGGTGGACATGGGGGGGGTCAAAGTGAGTGTCTGGACAGGTGAGGGAGGTGAGAGTGCTAGAAAGGAGACTGGTGGGAACCAGGAGATAACTGGTAAGGACCCATATACAGATGGTATGCTAGAGGTTTGGGATGAGACATGGGAGAATTCTTCGACCTCTACTCACCTTATCAGGCAGGGCCCAGCTTCCCAAAACAGGGTGGGGGAGGATGTGCCAATGCGGGGAGCCCAGAGAGTGCAATTTGGAGTTCTGGAGGTAGTGAATGGGGGACAAGTAGTGGCAGTTGGTGAGGAGAAACTGGTGGATATCCCAGAGGAGTGGGATGAGGCTGCAAGTGCTGGAGCTGACACTACAATACTGGATGGTAGGAGACTGGCGACCCCTAGAGGAAAGGAGGTGGGGAACCTACTTTAGATATGCAGGATGATGAACAACCTAGTGGCTGAGGAGCTGGGAGAGGTGGATTTGAGGGTAATGAGTGATGAGCACTGGGCAAGGATTCTGCAGGGGGAGGGGGTGGTGTTGGCATTGAAGGCAGAAATTCTTACAGTATATCTGGAGGAGGAGGGCTATAAGGTAGATAAGGAGCAGGAGGTAGAGATGGCAGGAGTCACAAGAGAGAGGGCTGAATACTGCTGGACCAAACATTATGGACTGTAGCTCTGGCAGGAAGTCTGCCTGGAGTACCATGAGGAATTCGAGGAGAAGACAGATGGAGAGATGAATGAGCTGTTGGCTGGACTGGAGGCTCAGAGGGCTGAAGAGGAGGCAGTGACTGTGGAACATAATCTGGACTTGGCACAGGAGGAGATGAACATGAAGCAGTAGAGAAAGCTTGATAACACTATTTTTTCACTATGAATAGTACAACCAATATTTTTTCTTTGAATGTGAATGGGTTACAGAGCACTTATTGATATAAGAACATTTTTACTTGACTGAAGGGATTGGAGGCCGATCTCTTCCTCTTGCAGGATGTCAGGTGTGAGGATGACTTGGATAGACTGGAATGGATAAAGGAGTGGGGAGGTGAGGTAGTCTGGAAGGACAAGATTGGGATTCTGGTGTAGAAAGGCAAAGGGGAGATAAGGGATATGTGGAGCTAGGGGGATAGATTGGTCTGGGGAGAGTGGATACACACAGGTTGGGAGCTAGTTATAGTGGGCTCCTGTTACTGCCCTGTAGTATGGGGTGAGCATGTGAATTGGGTGAAGGGCCTACAGGAGAGTGGTATTCTTGTGGAGGTTGGGGTAGATATGCTCAGTGGGGACTTCAATATGGTCAGAGACATATTGAGGGACAGAACTGATGGAGGATGAGGAGCTGAGGGTCGGAGTGGAGGACTGGCAGCATGGGAGGAAGTGGAAAGACTGAGTGCTCTGGTGGATGCAGGTAGAGAATGTTGGGAGGATAGGAGGGTATACATGCACTGGGCCAGGGGCCTGGGGACGAGAATTGATTAGATTCTGACAGCCAGCTGCTGGGGCTTGGATGTTTGGAAGTCGCTAGAGGTGGAATGGTGTCCTTGGTTGGATCATTGGGGGCTTTTAGGGCAGAGACATTTTGGGGGGAGTGGGGATGGGCCTGAACATTGGCGCCTTAATTCCTCCTTACTAGCTGATGAGATCCAATAGGATGAGTAGGCTGAAGACATTCAACTGCGAGTGGAGTGCTGGAGGCAGGAAGATGCCCCAGTTGGTATTTGGTGGATGAGGATGAAGGAGATGGCCAGGACCTTCTGGAGCAAGGCTGGTAAGGAGGCTGGGAGACAGAGGAGGTGGCGGGTGTAGTGGGCTTCTTATAGACTGACTAGACTCTTGGAGGACTAGGCAAGACTGATAATGGTGGAGAGAGAGAAGGACTGAAGAGTGATAAGAGCAAGAATGGAGGTGGTTGAACTACAACAGATGCTGCGGAATGAGGAAGAGGCAAGGGTCCAGGGTCTAGTAGTGCGGCTTCATTGGTAGGGGTTGGAGGAAGGGGAGCAGCCCTCAAAGTTTCTCATAAGAGCTCTTCAGGTGAGAAGGGTGCAATAAAGGTGGGAGGGGGTGCAATAAAGGTGGGAGAGGGTGCTTAATGCTGATGGTATATTGGTGCATGGGGTACAAGACATTCTTGGATCATTAAAGGAGTATTGGAGTGGATTGTGGAGTGAGGAGGAGAGTGGGGCAGATACTGAGGACATTGACTGAGCATTGGAGGATTAGCACCCTACACAAGCAGTTGGGCTGGGTGACTTAGTACTGCCAGTACAAGAGGAAGAGATCCACTAGGTTCTTGCTGTGACAACCTTGGATATGGCACCTGGGGAGGATGGGCTGCCCTAGAACTTCTGGAAAAAGATGGTGGGAGTCCTAGGAGTACTTGGAGAGATGACGGCACTGTGTGATTAGATTATATAAACAGGGAGATGTGTAAGCATATAACCTCCAAGCCACCAAAATCACATGGCATCCTCAGAACTAATTTGGAAACCATATGTGAGACTACAAAACAAGAGATCATCTGGTTACACAAAATATGCCAGCAAGCATGAGAACCCACCGCCAAGATACAAGAATACTAGAAGAAGTACTACAACCATAAGACTGACTCTGAACCACTATAACTAGTTTGGTGTACTGTACTATTGCAAAAGGAAACTGGAAGTACCAAACTCAAATTAAGACAAGAAGAATCCTATCTCATCCATCAAAAGGTTCATGAACTGTACTTATCAACTCAAGACCAGGATACACCATGACTATACAAGACCTCATTACTTAGCAGAAGCAAAATACATTTGAATAACTCTATTTGCTCTATCTGTATCACCTCCATTGGAGAGTGTTGGACACTTTATCTGAACTCAAGAAAGCTGACAAATATCAAAATCAATCTCAAACCATCCACATGACAGATATTACTACTAGAAATTGCCTCAATTACAGAAAATATCATTTCTGAGAGGTTCGAACCCCCAGCCACGACATTGGGAGCCCTCGTCCTAGACAAGAATGGCCAGTCCTCACAAATGTGCCAGTAGACCAAAAAAAAAGAGAACCAAGACCTATTATCCTTATACAACTACCGCCACCAAGAACAGCCTTAATCTTGCAAGAGATAGAAGTGATGACACCTTGAAACTGATGATGTCAGAAGTCAGAAAACTGCTCAGACTTTACCAGTGATGATGTCATCAATAGTGATGTCATCAAAGACTATCCAGATAGTGCCTAAACCTATAAATAGCTTAGCAGTTATAGTATAGTTATATTAGTCTTGTATGATGTGACTGTGAACTGACTCAGCAGTCAGATGATCTCTTGATATGTCAGGTTACACTTATACTATGTGACTGCATTCTGACTCAGCAAAGTACTTAGTGCTACATCCATATCTAGCATAGTCCAGATAGCCCCTCACTAGTATAAATACCCCCTCCCCCAGACCTCAGAATCTCAGACTTGAACAGATCTGAACAATCTGAACACAACTTCTGAGCACTTTCCCACAATATCTCTTCACACAACTACTTCTAGTATAGCAATATCATGAATAGCGAATAAACCTATTTAATAACCCACAAATCACTCTTAAGTAAATCTGCTCTCCATTAGGTCCTACTCCTAACCCCATTACGAAATTTCCTAATTGGGTATTGTCTGTAGTGATATGCCAATTCAACTAAGCTGGTCTTAGTTTCTTGAACTTTCTGAAATACAAAAACTCCTGAATATCCAGAACTAGTCTGAAAAAGGACTTTAGTTGAGACGTCAACCTGATCTTGAAATCAATAAGTATAGAGGATGTACTCTATATGAAATTGATCTTGACCATAAGAAAACGGTCTTCTAGAATATCCAGAACTTCCAGAAAACCCTTCCAGAACTACGTAATGGTTACCCTAAAAGGCAACCCTCTTACAACTTAGTAGTAGTGGTTTACAATCCAATTCTGCTTCAAGATGCTTCCTCACTCTGCTACAAACCCTTCTGCAAATTCCTACAAGTTAGTATAAAGCCCAACCTCTGAACTGGAATTTATCCTGAACCATCTGACAATCTGGAGAGAATTGAACCTGACATACAAGGATAATTTGACCTCCACACTTGCAACAAGTGGGACAAACTTCATTCAAAGAAAGAAGTACTCTGATTAAACTAGCAAATAGATGAAACCCTATTCACTGAACTCCTTGCCCTACACCCAGCAAGTCAAGATGAAGAAGGTCTTATAGAAGCCTTCTTTACTCTTCTCAATAAGAGTTTTGTCAGCTCTACAAACCCGAGCGACCTAGGACAACCAGCAGCAGTCTTTCTAGCCTTAGTTCCTCACGAAGCCCAAGTCTCTGTAGCCAAGTGGCTCAACTCTACTGACTTTCACCGCACCAGGACCAGGACCACATTATACTACTGATTCCAGAACAACAAGGCCTGCCACATTCTTAAGGAAGAAGCAAGAGAAACCCTTCATCAACTATCTGAAGCAGGCCCTGCTACAGCCCTACCTGAATCTGAAACCAATACCGAACCAGAACTTGACTTTGATTTAAGTCCATCTGAAATCAGATATACAACTGATTCTGTCTACTTTGACACCAAGCAAACTCAATTACACAGGGACCAAACCGAAGAAGAGGAGGAGTATCTTAGTGAATTCGATCCCAAATACACCACTGAAGGAAATACATCTCCATCAGGACAGAACACACCTACACAGCAACAGACAGCTATCTATCAAGCCCTTACTCCAGACCCATAACTATTACTCCAACAACTTACACAGACCCAAAGAACCCCATCACACTCTGCACTAGTACCTCAAGTAGTACCAGTAATACCACTACCAGTAGTCTAACTGCCTCCAGTAAACAACATGGCAAACCAACAGATTCTAGACCTCACAGCCCAGGTAGCCATAATAGCAGCAACCATTACTGCCTTAGCTGAACAGATCTGACCTACAAAAAATCTGAGTCTACCTACCTTCAATGGTACTGCACAAGAAGTCCAAAGCTTCATTAGTGTAGTTGACACCAACTTTGAAGCCAATCAATGGACTAATGAGTGAGTTCCTGACTGTGTTCTGATAAACAATCAAGACCACACTCTGGAACAACTCTTCGCTACCACTACAGCCTATGTCCACCGAGTTGTTACATTCTTCTGAGGACCTGCTGAAGAATAGTGGTGAACCCTTCCTGAAAAACCCCTCACATGGGACACCTGACCTGCAGTAGTTGCTCAGAATATAGCAAACAATGCCCCAGGATATGGAGCCCATCCTGCAGCCCCTGGACTTAAACAACTCATGATTGCTCAATATCGCAGTGAAATCATGATTACTGAATCCCAAGTAAAACTCCACAACCTCAAATTCAATGTATATGGCAAGGAGGAATTCAAAACCTTCTGTACAAAACTCAAGTCACTCCTGAACACTGTTGGCCTAGGATATATTGCTAATGATGAAGCACGAAATGGTATAAGAGCAGATCATTTATTCGATGCCCTGCCTGAATAGCTTACTAGAAAAATCCAAGAACAAGGATGCCTAGTTGGTTGTGATTACCAACAATGGTGCCTGGCAAGAATCAAGACTATGGTCAAGCAGATCCTAACAGCTGGACCCATTCTGCCCTGAAGACAATTCAACAACAAGGAAAAGACTTGGACCAAGAAAGAAGAACCCAAGTATGAAGCATCCCAAGCTCCCTCAACATCCACTTCATGAACACTCAGAAATCATGAACCCACCCAGCTGAGTACCTTCAAGAAACTTACTGAAGGTGAAAGGAATGAACTTAGAAGAAGCAGAGCATGCTTCTATTGCTGAAAGACAGGATACATGGCCAGTGCCTGCCTTAACCGAAAACCCTGAACAGCAACACAAGCAACTATTACCACACTGCACCACCTCAACAACCTGACCACCAGAACACTAGACTTTGTCAAGTTAAGACAAACTGCTAAGGCCCCAACCAAAGGAAGTCAAAAAGCAGCTGGATATGACCTGTATGCAGCCGAAGAAGCTACAGTCTCCAATTGAGAAGTCAAGCAAGTTTACACTGGAATCAGTATCCAAATTCCTAAAGGACATATTGGAAGAATATGCTGTCACAGCAGCCTAGTATTGAAAGGACTCTCAGTAGAAGGAGGAGTCATTGATGAAGATTATACAGGCAAAATTATTGTCCTCATCCGAAACCACAGGTGGATACTCTTCAAGATTTCCATTGGATTCTGTATTGCCCAGATCCTATTCGAAAAAATCGAGTCAACCCTGACAGTCAAGGAAGTCCCAGAACTACTGCCCACCATCCGAGGATCCAAAGGATTTGGCTCATCAAACAAGGCCCTAGTCCAATCTACCATGAATAAAGAAGAACAATTCTACAAGAAAATCGAAGATGGATATGTACCAAGTGGCTGATGCTCCCATGGTATTGGAATGTACTCTTTCTGCATAATTGATGATTGCTTCTCTTGTGTCAACGAACTGGCTCAAAGAAGAACCAACAGAAGGAAAGCTCCTATAACTGAAATCACTACCATTGGATCAGACAAACTGCTTACACTTAAAGCTTTTGTCAATTGAGCACCTGTCAAGATCATGATAGACAGTAGTGCCTCAGGCAACTTTATCAATGAAGAAACAGCCAACAGACTCAAGGTCTTCACCTCTTCGGTATAACAAACTCAAGCAGTTGCCACATCTGATGGAACCTCACATGTCATTAGCAAGGAAGTCCGCAATCTACCCTTCCGAATTGATGACTATTGAGTACATGTTACCCTTCAGATTGTACTGCTTCCCGACAATGAGATCATTCTTGGAACTCTATGGTTAAAACAAGAGAACCTCATGATCAATTGGGTAAACCATTCTCTAACTATCAAGAAAGGATGCCACAACTTCAAACTACAAAGCGAAAAGGACCCACTCAACTTTAGTGACTCTGGACCAAAGATCACCCACATCAATAAGCTACAACTTAAGAAATTAGCCAAGAAATGCCCTCTCTTCACTATCTCCATCCGCCCATCCAAAGGAGAACCCAAGAACTCTGAAGAAGACTTTTCCAAAGTTGATAGCCATGTCAGACCACTACTCCAGAAAGTCCAAGACACATTTCTGAACCAAACCATAGAACCACCTGTACCTGTCATTATTAATGACTAAGAAAAATACAAGGTTGAACAAATCCTCAACAAACATAGTCACAAGAACCATCCAAATAGTACAACAATACCAGAACAAATTAGAAGGCCCTGACAAGGATGTCGAAAGCTAAGAAGGGGAGAGTTGTAAGTACATAACCTCCAAGCTACCAAAATCGCATGGCATTCTCAGAACTAATTTAGAAACCACATGTGAGACTACAAAACAAGAGATCATCTGGTTACATGAAATATGCCAGCAAGCATGAGAACTCACTACCAAGATACAAGAATACTAGAAGAAGTACTACAACTATAAGACTGACTCTGAACTGCTATAACTAGTTTGATGTACTGTACTATTGCAAAAGAAAACTGGAAGTACCAAACTCAAATTAAGACAAGAAGAACCCTATCTCATCTATCAAAAGGTTCATGAACTGTACTTATCAACTCAAGACCAGGATACACTACAACTATACAAGATCTCATTACTTAGCAGAAGCAAAACATATTTGAACAACTCCATTTACTCTATCTGTATCACCTCCATTGGAGAGTGACGGATGCTTCATCTGAACTCAAGAAAGCCAACAAACATCGAAACCAATCTCAAGCTATCCACGTGACAGATATTACTACTAGAAATTGTCTCGGATTACAGAAAATATCATTTCTAAGAGGTTTGAACCCCCAGCTATGACATTGAGAGCCCTCGCCCTAGACAAGATTGGCCAGTCCTCGCAAATGCACCAGCAGACCAAAAAAAAGAGAACCAAGACCTGTTATCCTTATACAACCACCACCACCAAGGACAGCCTTAATCTTGCAAGAGATAGAAGTGACGACACCTTGAAACTGATGATATCAGAAGTCAGAAAACTGCTCAGACTTTGCCAGTGATGATATCATTAATAGTGATGTCATCGAAGACTATCTAGACAGTGCCTAAACCTATAAATAGCTTAGCAGTCATAGTATAGTTAGATTAGTCTTGTACAACATGACTGTGAACTGACTCAGCAGTTAGATAATCTCTTGACATGTCAGGTCACACTTGTACTACGTGACTGCATTCCAACTCAGCAAAGCACTTAGTGCTACATCCATATCTAGCATAGTCTAGATAGCTCCTCACTAGTATAAATACCCCCTCCCCCCAGACCTCAGAATCTCAGACTTGAACAGATCTGAACAATCTGAACACAACTTCTGAGCACTTCCCCACAATATCCCTTCACACAACTACTCCTAGTATAGCAATATCATGATTAGCAAATAAACCTATTTAATAACCCACAAACCACTCTTAAGTAAATCCACTCCCCATTAGGTCCCACTCCTAACCCCGTCACGAAATTTCCTAATTGGGTATTGTCTGCAGCGATACGCCAATTCAACTAAGCTGGTCTTAGTTTCTTGAACTTTCTGAAATACAGAAACTCCTGAACATCCAGAACTAGTCCGAAAAAGGACTTTGGTTGAGATGTCAACCTGATCTTGAAATCAATAAGTGTAGAGGACATACTCCATATGAAATTGATCTTGACCATAAGAAAACAGTCTTCCAGAATATTCAGAACTTCCAGAAAACCCTTCCAGAACTATGTAACAGTTACCCTAAAAGGCAACCCAATTACAAGATGGGTGGGAGAACAGGATCTGGGGCTGGTAATGTTGCTTTATAAGAACAAAGGAAGGTGAGAGGACTGGAAGAACTGGAGGCCAATTATGCTACTAGATATAGACAGAAAGTTGGTTACCAAGGTGGTGGTTGCAAGGTTGCAAAAGGTGGTCCAGCAAGTCCTAGATGATGAGCAGAGGGGCTTTGTGGGAGGTCAGCTCATCAGGGATGGCACAGCATGGGTTCATAGAGGTATTGAAGGAGCACGAGCCAGTGGACTGAATGGACATCTGGTCTTTCTGGACCAAGAGAAGGCTTATGACTAAGTGCGACAAGCCTGGCTAGCGAAAGTTTTGGATAGGATTGGGGTCCCGCAATAGTTCAGGACAGCCATGGTCAGCCTACTGGAAGGAAGTAGGGCTGCACTCATGTATAATAGACACAGAGGGGTAGCATTTCCCCTAGGTAGGGGGGTGCCTCAGGGGGACCCACTGTCACCCATTTTATATGCTCTTTCTCTGGAGCCCTTCATGGACAGAATCAGGCAGAAGATAGTAGGGCTCTCTATCTTTGGCATTGAGTGGAAAGTAGGGGCTTTTGCAGATGACATGGTGGTCGGCCTGGGATCAATTGCAGATATTGAGAAGCTCAAGGAAATAGTGGAGTGGTATGAGGCGAACTCCAGGGCTAAACTCAATTGGCATAAGTGTGAGATAATGGTGTTAGGCAATGGTCTGGTGGGAGGGGAGATTATTGGTACCATTGTCCCTACTGGTGAGACAGTTCAGTACTTGGGTATTTATCTGTTAGTATATGGGTCGGTTCTGCTCTGACATTGGTGGGAGCAGTGGGTTGGCATCTGGGAGGAGGCCCTATAGAGTTGGGGAGGCTGTCAATTGTCCCTGATAGGACATGTTTCAATTCTGAATATCTATTGACTGCCGAAGGTATGATATCTGGCTTATCATTTGGACTTCTCTGCCTGGATAGTGAAGAGATTGATGAAGCTGGCCAAGGGGTAGATCTGGGCTGGAAGGTAGAGTCAAATTAGCTGGGAGGTCTTATCCTTACCAGTGGCAAGTAGGGGACTAGAACTGGTTGACTTCTCTAAGAGGCTACACTACTTGAGAGCATGGTAGCTGAAGAGAGCAGTTGTAAGAGAGTTGCTTTTTAGGGTAACCATTACGTAGTTCTGGAAGAGTTTTCTGGAAGTTCTAGATATTCTGGAAAACCATTTTCTTATAGTCAAGATCAATTTCATATGGAGTATGTCCTCTATGCTTATTGATTTCAAGATTGGGTTGACATCTCAACCAAAGTCCTTTTTCGGACTAGTTCTGGATGTTCAGGATTTTCCATATTTCAGGAAGTTCAAGAAACTAAGACCAGCTTAGTTGAATTGGCGTATCGCTGCAGACAATACCCAATTAGGAAATTTCATGATGGGGTTAGGAGTAGGACCTAACAGGGAGTGGATTTACTTAAGAGTGGTATGTGGGTTATTAAATAGATTTATTCGCTATTTATGATATTGCTATACTAGGAGTAGTTGTGTGAAGGGATATAGTGGGGAAGTATTGAGGAATATTCTTGTGCATTCGAGTCTGAGATTCTGAGATCTGGGGGAGGGGGTATTTATACTAGTGAGGAACTATCTGGACTATACTAGATATGGATGTAGCACTAAGTACTTTGCTGAGTCGGAATACAGTCACATAGTACAATAGTGATCTAATATGTCAAGAGATCATCTGACTGCTGAGTCAGTTCACAGTTACATCGTACAAGGCTAATCTAACTATACTATGATTGCTAAGCTATTTATAGGTTTAGGCACTGTCTGGATAGTCTTCGATGATATCACTATCGATGACATTATCTCTGATGAAGTAGTCATCTAGGAAGAGTGGTTCGCAGATTACTTCTCCTTGTTGGCTAAGGTAATAATACATTGGAACTTCATCTCTATCCTACAGGATAGCATCGTCTGTCTCATATGCTGGGTAAGGTGTTGGTGGGTGAAGGAGGGGTACATTGTTTTTGCTTTCATCGGATTTGCTATCTGCATACCTTCTATAGGTTACAGCACTATGAGTTGCAGGATTGTAGTATACTGGCGGCTATGGTTCATGTCGCTCATACTCGGGTAGTGGAGTGGTTGGTTCGATCTCAAGGGTTGTCTGAAGGTACAGGTTGTATTCTCCAGTCTCTTCGTTATAGTTGAAGTAATCAGGGGTGAATATAGATTAGTATTTATACCAGTAGTCATTATCTCAATAAGTCTCGTATGTAGTTATGAACTATTGTAAGTTCATTGGCAAGGTTGGTGGTGTGATCAGAGTTGGTAGAGATCCTTGGCTTGGGGTCATGTTGGCATCAGAGGGATCATTGTCTTCTGCTTCATTTTCATCAAAGTTGATTATATCATAGACATTCTTCATAGCGTATCCAACTTGGGGCATTTGCAGGATGTGGTCATCGGAGTGCGGGAAGGTTCTGTCTGTGGTCTGAACGTATTTGAGATACTTGTGGTTGAGTTCTTATATCATGTCATCGATTTGGCCATAGGACAGGGTAGCAACCATTTCACTGGTAGTAACTCGGAGGCAGAGAATAAAGGTGCTGTACTTATAGAAGAGTTCTCGGTGTTTGCAGGTGATGAGCTTCTGGTATTGAGACATCTGGATAATGTCTATATCATGGTGGTGTTCGACCATATCTTCTAGGAGGCAGCTGATCTGGTAGTAGCTTGAGATTTGTCCGATCTGGTGGGCCTCGTTAAGCATGTTCAGGGTATTCCATTGGGCTTCCATGAAGTAGAGGGGTGCTAGGCTATGGATATTTATGAGGGGCAGAGAGGGTGTGACTCGGTTGACAATGGTATTCCAAATGTTAGCACAGATGTAGTTGTAGATCTCAGTGATCATATTTGTGTGTTTGGATGTTGTAGTTGTATTTGTTTTGGTTCTCTGTTTCGATGTGTCTCAGGGCTCGGTATATATGTATCTGTTCTTGATTGGTAAGATTCCATTTGTGTGAACCTTGTGTTCTGTGACTTTGTATTGACTCAGCTTTGTGCACTGTGACTTCTGTTTGACTCAGCTTTGTGATCATGCAGGTGATTTCCAGATTTGTTTAGAGGTCACATGTAATTTCAGTGGCTTGTTAAGAGGGTGATGTGTGATTTCTGTGGCTTGGAGGTTGTGTGCTTATAACTTTCCCCTTCTTAGCTTTTGACATCCTCGTCGGGGCCTTCTAATTTTGTTCTAGTGTTGTTACACCATTTGGGAGGTCAAAAGTCCGATAAAGTCCATTTTTTCAGAAAGTGGCATGCTTGTAGTATAGTTGCCTAATGTGTTGGATTTATACGTTAAAGGGTTGTGTATTCAATACCATGCGCCAGAAGTGATTCTGACATCATTTACTGCTGGAGAATTTCCTCTAAGGAATCTTCTTAAATGTCTACACCTCATTTCCCACCAGTGGTATGGGGAGAATAGGCTTACTTTCAGTTTTGCTATTTTTCTAGATGGTCAGTATTCTTTTGTTCTGTCTTGCTGAGCTCTTGATTAGATTTATGATAATTATAATGTTCAGGAGGGTATAATATATAGTATGAACTGATAGGTGCAGGAGTGTTCAGATTTTAGTTGTTCAAGGAATCATATTCCTGAACTAAGTCAGTAGCATTCTGGAGATTGGTCTTGGGTTCCCATGTTACATCATGGATTGAATAATCTTTCCATTTGATGAGATACTCAGGGTGGTTCTTGTGGCCATGTTTGTTGAGAATTTGTTCAACTTTGTATTCTTCCTAATCATTAATAATGACAGGTGCAGGTGGTTCCATAGTTCGGTTCGGGAATAGTTCATCATCATTGTCATTGTATCACTTGAGACATTGGACATTGAAGACTGGGTGAATCTTAATGGTGTCTGGTAGCACCAATTTGTAGGAGGTCAGAGAGACTTGTGAAATGACTTCAAATGATCCAATAAACTTGCTGTTCAGCTTTGTAGATAGTCTGTGCTTGAGGTTGTCAACTCGGTATCCTTGGATGTCTAATAGAACTTTTTCTCCAATATCGAAGATTTCTTCTCAGCGATGTTGGTTAATATACTGTGACTGTTGTTCTTGAGCTTATGATAAATTCTCAATTGCGATCTGACTTAGATTACACATTCAGAGTAAGAATTCTTCAACAGCTTCGACTGTAGAGGGTTCTTCAGTGGTTCAGATGAGTGTCAGAGGAGTGTTTGGATTTTGTCCAGTGTTGGCGAAGAATGGAGTCATTCCAAGAGAGGCTTGCTTACTATTGTTATAGGCAAATTCAACTGCAGTGAGATATTTATGCCAATTATCTTATCTGTAGGAGACATAGTTTCTCAGCATTTGTTCCAGAGTTCGGTTCATTCTTTCAGTTTGGCCATCAGTTTCAGGGTGAAAGGCTATAGATAGTGCAAGTTTTGTTCCAAGGTGCACATGGAGGGCTTTTGGTGAATTTCGGGTCTCGGTCACTAACAATGATCTTAGGAAGACCATGATAGCAGAAGATATTGTCAAACAAGAGTATAGATATGTATATCTGGTGCTGTTGCAGTAATAGTGGTTGGTACAAAGTGAGTTTGTTTGCTGAGATAGTCCACAAAGACAACAATTACATCTTTCCCGTTCTTGGTTCAGGGTAGTTGTACAATGAAGTCCATAGAAATTTGTTCCCAATTAGCAGATGGCACAGGGATAGGGTGGAGTAGGCCAGGTTTTACTAGTGTTGAAGACTTGTTCCATTGGCAGGCATCATAGGAAGTGATGTAGGTTTTGAGCTAATCTGCCATGCGGGGCCAATAGAAGTTTCAGGAGATAACTTCATAGCATTTATCAAATCCTAAATGTCCAGCTGTAGGGGCATTGTGACATTCGAATAAGATAGTCCTTCAGAGGTCTCAGTTGTTTGGAACATACAGTCTGTCCTTGTAGTAGATAGCATTGTCCTTGAGTTGGTATTGATTGTATCGGGTATGCTTGTCAGCATCATCACTGTTCAGGATTTCTCAGAGTGCTTGAGCTTCCTTATCATCAGCACATGCTGTGATCATTTGTTCCATGATGGAGTTTGTAATCAGGGTGAGAGTTTGGATAACTTCTTCAATGGGTGGTCTGGAGATTGCATCGGCAACAATGTTTTCCTTGCCAGAGTGGTACTGGATTTCATAGTCAAAGTTGGTGAGGACTTTCATCCATCTGGCTTGTTTTCGAAAAAGAGTAGCCTGGGTCTTGATGTTGACTAATGATTTGTGGTCAGTCAATACAGTGAAGTGTGCTCCTTCTAGGTATGGTCGCCATTTGATCAGAGTGTCTATGATGGCTAACATTTCCTTCTTGTGAGTTGCGTAGTTGATTTTGGCATCATTGAACTTGTGGGAGTGATAGGCCACAGGGTGTCCTTCTTGCATAAGTACTGCTCCAAAAGCTAGGTCAGAGGCATCAGTGGTAACTTCATATGGTAGGGCAGGATTTGCCGCTTAAAGTACTGGAGTGGTTATCAAAGCATCCTTCAGTGCTTGGAAGGTAGTATCTTGTTCGGGTCCCCAATTTGCAAGATTGTTGGAGTCTTTCTCTTGTTTCATGGTCCAGGATTGTTCTTCTTTCTTGCTGTGCTTGGTTATTTGGGTAAGGACAGTGGCGATTTTGACAAAGTTGGTAACAAATCATCTGTAATAGTTTGCTAATCCCAGGAATGACTGGAGGTCTTTCAGCTTCTTGGGTCTGGGCCAATTCTTGATCATGGAGATTTTGCTGTGGTCTACTTTGATTCTATTTGGTGTGACAATGTATCCAAGGAATTGGATTTTTTTCAGGAGAAATTCGCACTTGCTAAGTTTTGTGAAGAGTCTGTTTTCTCAGAGTTTCAGTAGTACTAGTTCGAGGTGTTCAAGATGTTCCTCTAGGGTTTTGCTGAAGACTAAGATGTCATCAATGTAGACAATAACAAATTTGTCCAGGTATGGGTGTAGAATGGTATTCATCAGTGTCTGAAAGATTGCAGGAGCATTAGTTAAGCCAAAGGGCATAACCAGGAATTTGAAATGTCCATAGCGAGTTTGGAAGGCTGTCTTGTAGATGTCTTCTTCTTTCATGGCAATTTGCCAGTAACTATTTCATAGATCAAAAGAGCTCATGAATTGTGGGTTGGTAAGTCTATCGAATATTTCGTCGATTCTAGGTAGTGGGCAACAGTTCTTGATAGTCTGTTCGTTGAGGTTGCAGTAATCAATGTACATTCACAGATCTCCTCCTTTCTTGACAACAAAGAGGACTGGTGCATCATAAGGTGATACACTGGGTCTGATGAATCCTTATTCCAGGAGTTTGTCAATTTCTTTCTTGAGTGCATCAATTTCTCTCGGAGACATGTGGTAGATTGACTTGAAGGCTGGCTTAGCATCTGGAATAGTCTTGATGGCATAGTCCACTACTCGTTTGGGAGGTAGGCCTTTTGGGAGTTTCTTTGGGAATATGTCTCGGAATTTCTGGAGTAGTGGTTTAACACAGCTGTCAACTTTGGAAAAGTCTTCTTCAGAGTTCTCAGGTTCTCCTTTGGATAGATGGATAGAGATAGCAAAGAGAGGGCATTTCTTGGCTAATTTCTTAAGTTGTAGCTTGTTGATGTAAGTGATCTTTGGTCCAGGGTCATTAGTGTTGAGTGGGTCTTTTTCACCTTGCAGTTTGAAGTTGTGGCATCCTTTCTTGATGGTCAGAGAATGGTTTATCCAATCAATCATAGGGTTCTCTTGTTTTAACCATAGAGTTCCAAGGATGATTTCATTGTCAGGGGGTGGTACAATCTGGAGGGTAATATGTACTCGATAGTCACCAATTTGGAAGAGTAGGTTGTGGACTTCCTTGCTAATGATATGTGAGGTTCCATCAGCTGTGGCAACTGCTTGAGTTTGTTGTACCAGAGAGGTGAAGACCTTGAGTCTGTTGGCTGTTTCTTCATTGATGAAGTTGCCTGAGGCACCACTATTTATCATGATCTTGACAGGTGCTCAGTTGACAAAAGCTTTAAGTGTAAGCAGTTTGTCTGATCCAATGGTGGTGATTTTGGTTGTAGGAGCTTTCCTTCTATTAGTTCTTCTTTGAGCCAGTTTGTTGACACAAGAGAAGCAATCATTGATCATTCGAGAAGAGTACATTCCAATACCATGGGGGCATCAGCCACTTGGTACATATCCATCTTCGATTTCCTTGTAGAATTGTTCTTCTTTGTTCATGGTAGGTTGGACTGGGGTCTTGTTCAATGAACCGAATTCTTTGGATCCTCAGATAGTGGGCAGTAGTTCAGGGACTTCTTTGACTCTCAGGTTTGACTCGATTTTTTCGAATAGGATCTGGGCAATACAGAATCCAATGGGAATCTTGAAGGGTATCTAACTGTGGTTTCGGATGAGGACAATAATTTCGCCTGTATAATCTTTGTCAATGACTCCTCCTTCTACTGAGAGTCCTTTCAATGCTAGGCTGCTGTGACAGCATATTCTTCCAACATGTCCTTCAGGAATTTGGATACTGATTCCTGTATAGACTTGCTTGACTTCTCGGTTGGAGACTGTAGCTTCTTCAGCTGTATACAGGTCATATCCAGCTGCTTTTTGACTTTCTTTGGTTGGGGCCTTAGCATTTTGTCTTAACTTGACAAAGTCTAGTGTTCTGGTGGTCAGATTGTTGAGGTGGTGTAGAGTGGTAACAGTTGCTCATATTGCTGTTCGGGGTTTTCGGTTAGGGCAGGCACTGGCCATGTGTTCTGTCTTTCAGTAATAGAAGCATGCTCCACTTCTTCTAAGTTTGTTCCTTTTGCCTTCCGTGAGTTTCTTGAAGGTACTCGGCTGGGTGGGTTTATGATTTCTGGGTGTCCACAAAGTGGATGTTGAGGGAGCTCGGGATGCTTCATGCTTGGGTTCTTCTTTCTTGGTCCAAGTCTTTTCCTTGTTGTTAAATTGTCTTCAGGGCAGAATGGGTCCAGCTGTTAGGATCCACTTGACCATAGTCTTGATTCTTGCCAGGCACCATTATTGGTGGTCACAACCAACTGGGCGTCCTTGTTCTTGGATTTTTCTAGTAAGCCATTCAGGCAGGGCATCAAATAAATGATCTGCTCTTATACCATTTCGTGCTTCATCATTGGCAATATATCCTAGGCCAACAGTATTCAGGAGTGACTTGAGTTTTGTACAGAAGGTTTCGAATTCCTCCTTTCTATGTACATCAAATTTGAGGTTACGGAGTTTTACTCGGGATTCAGCGATCATAGTTTCGCTGCAATATTGAGTAATCATGAGTTGTTTAAGTCCAGGGGCTGCAGGATGGGCTCTATATCCTGTGGCATTATTTGCTGCATTCTGAGCAACTACTGCAGGTCAGGTGTCCCATATGAGGGATTTTTTGGGAAGGGTTTGCCACCATTCTTCGGCAGGTCCTTGGAAGAATGTAACAACTTGGTGGACATAGGCTGTAGTGGTAGCAAAGAGTTGTTCCAGAGTGTAGTCTTAATTGTTTGTCAGAATGCAGTCAGTAACTCGCTCATTGGTCCATTGATTGGCTTCAAAGTTGGTATCAACCACACTAATGAAGCTTTGGACTTCTTGTGCAGTACCATTAAAAGTAGGTAGACTCAGATTTTTTGTAGGTTGGGTCTGTTCAGCTAAGGTAGTAATGGTTGCTGCCATTATGGCTATCTGGACTGTGAGGTCTAGAATCTGTTGGTTTGCCATGTTGTTTACTGGAGGCGGTTGAACTGCTGGTAGTAGTGTTACTGGTACTACTTGAGGTACTGGTGCAGAGTGTGATGGGGTTCTTTGGGTCTGTGTGAGTTGCTGGAGTAATAGTTGTGGGTCTGGAGTAAGGGCTTGATAGATAGCTATCTGTTGCTGTGTAGATGTGTTCTGTCCTGATGGAGGTACATCTCCTTCGGTGGTGTATCCAGGATCGAATTCACTGAGATACTCCTTCTCCTCTTTGGTTTGGTCCCTGTGTAATTGGGTTTGCTCGACGTCAAAGTAGACAGAATCAGTTGTATATCTGCTTTCAGATGGACTTATTCAAAGTCAAGTTCTGGTTTGGTATTGGTTTCGGATTCAGATAGGGCTGTAGCAGGGCCTGCTTCAGATTCGGGGTCAGGTAGTTAATAGAGGGTTTCTCTTGCTTCTTCCTTAAGAATATAGCAGACCTTGCTGTTCTGGAATCAGTAGTATAACACGGTCTTGGTCCTGGTATGGTGAAAGTCAGTAAAGTTGAGCCACTTGGCTACAGAGGCTTGGGCTTCATGAGGAACTAAGGCTAGAAAGACTGCTGCTGGTTGTCCTAGATCGCTCGGATTTGTGGAGCTGACAAAACTCTTGTTGAGAAGAGTAAAGAAGGCTTCTATAAGACCTTCTTCATCTTGACTTGCTGGGTGTAGTGCAAGGAGTTCAGTGAATAGGTGTTCGCCTATTTGCTGATTTAATCAGAGTACTTCTT
>RBNI01001238.1:0-23557 GCA_003990745.1 Jimgerdemannia flammicorona | reverse complement strand
TTTTATAATTACTTGGACTTTGCCATTTATTACCAGTCTATAGATATACATAGTTACAGTACCTCCTCCCACTACCCAATCCCCCTAGAGGGGCCTCCCCCTATCCCTTCATACTTGAAATACACCCTTTTGCCCACTACCCTAACTCTTCCCCCACTCTGTCTATAGATTTTCTTGACCAAACTATACTGCTGACTATCCTGTAGGCCCCAACCAAGCCACCAGTCCATCAAGATGTCCTCTATCAGCTCTTCCCATCTCAGCAACCATGCCCTCAATCCTAGCCTCCTCTCATCCTCAAAAACAAACAACCAGTGACCTGCCAACCCCACTCATATAGCTATAATCCAACCCAAAGTGAGCTATTCCAACCCAATCCCTCCCACCAATCTATCCTACAAATTCTCCCAACAGCCCCTCACATCAACTCCTCTATGTACAATATCCATTTGATGCCTAATCTTTAATCAAAAGTCACCAAGTACCTCACACTCTTCCAGCCAATGTTCAGGTATCTGCACAAAACCCCCTTCCTACCCTACATTATAGTACTCCTCACAGTCAAAGTTTCCCCCCTTGACTAGATGGCCTGAGTAGAAGTTGAGCATGACATTCCTCTACAACAAGCACCACCAGACCACCTAGTACTTTGGTAGCAACCATCATCTGACCTCTGCACTCTAGGCCCAGACCTCATTCCAATCTCACTCCTCCCCAATACTCACCTGCTGTCATCCACTAGGCCACAAATTCTGTCCTAACCCTCTGATACTCTACTCTATTACTAATATTGAAATTGATTAATAGGATACCCCCCAATAGCACACAGTTCTATCTCTACATCATAGGGCCCCAAGGCATCTCTCCTTTATCCCCTTGCCAGCAAATTCCAATGTGATGTGCCTCATCTACAACCCCCCACCAGAATCCCTTATACCACATATGACCATTGTTCTGAAGTCCTACTAAGGATAGTAGATCACCTGTAGAGTCTCTTGGAGAGGACCTCATCTCTCAGATCTTCTTCATCAGGGAAACCCAGCTACTATTTCTCATCTCTACTGCTCTTTTCAACCACTATGCTCTCAGGTGGTACAGCCTCTTTGGAAAGTCAACCAGCTCCAGACCACCTCTGGTGACTGACAGAGATAAGATTTTCCAACTAATCTGACTTCTCCTCCTAGCCCAGATCCAACCCTTGGTCAGTTTCAACAATCACTTCACCACCCAGACTGGGAAGTCCAGATGATAAGCCAAATACCACAGCTTTGGTAGCCAGTAGACATTTAAGATAGAAACATGCCCAGCTAGAGACAACTGGTAGCCACCACAACTCTGCAGAGCCTCCTCTCAGATTGTAACTTGCTGCTCCCACTAAGCTCTAGATAAGACTGACCCATAAACTGAGAGATAAATACCTAGATATCATACTGTCTCCTCAGCAGAGACAATTGTTCCAATGCTATCCCCTCCCACCAGGTCATTACCTAGTACCATCATCTTATACTTATACCAGTCAAGTTTAGTCCCATAATGTACCTTATACTACTCCACCATAGCCTTGAGTTCCTTCACATCAGTGATTGATCTCAGACCAACCACTATGTTATCTGCAAAGGCTCCAACCTTCTATCCAATGCCCAATACCAAGAGCCCAACTATCTTCTGCCAAATCCTATTCATCAATAGCTCCAATAAGAGTGTATACAAAATGAGAGACAGCAGGTCTCCTTGGGGGACCCCCCTATCTATTGGGAAAGCCCCCCCTTGGTGCTCATTATATATATGCACCACTTGACTCCCTTCTAGTAGGCTGATCATTGTCACTCAGAACTGCTGAGAGATGCCAATCTTATCCAAGACTTTTGCCAACCAGACCCACTAGATATGGTCATATGCCTTCTCTTAATCCAGAAAAACCAGGTACCCATCCAGTCTACAGGCTTGTGCCCCTTCAATAACACCATGCACCTAAGCTATGCTATCCCTAATGAGCTGGCCATCCACAAAACCCCTCTGCTTCTCCCTCAATATCTGCTGGGCCACCTTCTACAACCTCACCACTACCAACTTAGTAACCAGCTTCCTGTCCATATCCAGTAGCATGATCAGCTGCCAGTTCCTCTAGTCCTCTCTCCTGCCTTTGTTCTTATAGAGTAGAGCCACCAGCCTCAGATCCTACTCACCCACCCATCTCTCTGACCCTAGCACCAAGTTACACATTGTCATCAATTCTTCTAGTACACCAGAGATTCCCACCATCTTCTTCCAAAAGTCCCAGGGCAAGCCATCCTCCCCTGGTACTATACCCAGCGAAGTTGCAGCAAGAACCTGGTAAATCTCCTCCTCCTGTACCAGCAACACTAGGCTGTCCATTCCTCCCACCTATAGTGGGTACCAATCCTCCAAAGTATGGTTAATGGTAGCCTCATCAGCCTCCCACTTCTCCTCACTCCACAGACCACTCTACTTCTTCTTTAACAATCTGAGAATATCTTGTATACTATGTACCAGATATCCATCAGCATCCAATGTCCCCTCCCACCTCTGCTGAACTCTCCTTGTCTGAAGGGCCCTCATGAGGAACTTAGAGGGCCTCTTTCCTTTCTCCAGTCTCTGCCAATACAACTATGCCACCAGACTCTATACCTGTACCTCCTCCTCCTCTCTTACTACCAGTTATAGCTCCTCAACCTCCTTCTGTGCCTGCAACAATCACCAGTCCCCCCCCCCCCAGGGCCAACAGTCCAGCCCCATTCTCTAGAAGCCAACCAGCCTAGCAGAAGCCCATGCCACCTATTACCTCTTCTGTCTGCCAGCCATCTTACCAGCCTCTCCCCAATAGACCCTGTAGCCTTCTTCAACTACATCCACCTGATATCCATGAGAGTCCCCTCCTGTATCCAACCCTCTACCCTCTGCTGAATGTCCATAGCTCACTTATTCCACAGCCCCTTATTGTCCAATAAAGAGGAATTTAGGTACTAATGTCCAGGCCCATCCCTATTCCCCCCAAAATGTCCTTATCCCAATAATCCCCAATGATCAGACCATAGACACCACTCAACCTCTAGTGATTTCTAGATATCCAATCCCCAGCAGTCTGCAGTCAAAACTCAGTTGATCCTTATCTCCAGACCTCTGGCCCAGTGCATGTATACCCTCCTATCTCTCCAAAATCTCCTGCCAGCATCCATCAGTACACTCAGTCTCTCTATCTCCTCCCATACTTCCAGACCTCCACTCCAACCCTCAGCCCCCCTCTCTCCATCAGTTCTATCCACCAATACATCCTAGACCATATTGAAGTCCCTGCCAAGTATATTCACTCCAGTCTCTGTAAGGGCCCCACTCTCCTGGAGGCCCTTCATTTAATCTATATGTTCTCCCCATACAGCAGAACAGTAGCAAGACCCCACTGTAACTGGCTCCCAACCTGCATGAATCCACTCTCCCCAAACCAGCCTGTCTCCCCAGCTCCCTACCTCTCATATCTCTCCTCTGCCTCTTTGGACCAGAATCTCCATCTTGCCTTTCCATACAGCCTCTCCTCCCTATTCCCTAGTCCACTCCAGTCTATTCAAATCATCCTCACACCTGACATCCTGCAAAAGAAAGAGATCTGCCTTCAGTCTCTTTAGCTAAGCAAAAATGTTCCAACACTGACATAAACCCCATAACCCATTGATATTGAGAAAAAAAATGTTAATTGTACTGTTTATAAGGAATATTATAGAATTGAAAATGCATCCTCTACTGCTCCATATCCCTCACCTTCCTTGCCAAGTCCAGATTGTGTTCAGCAGACACTGCCTTCTCTTCAGCCCTCTTAGTTTCCAGTCCCTCCAGTAGCTCAGCCATTTCTCTATTCTCCTTTTTCTCAAAATCCTCATAATACTCCAGGCAGGTCTCCTGCTAGAGCTGCAAACTATGATGCTTTTCCCAGCAGTAGATAGCCTGCTCACCAGCAACAACCACCAGCTTGGCCTCCCTTTCCTTGTCTATCTCATACCCTTCCTCCTCCAGGAAAACCACTAGTACCTCTACCCTTAATGCCTCCATCACTCTATTACTATATAAGATCCTCACCCAGTGCTCATCACTCATCACTCTCAGGTCCACTTCTCCCAGTTCCTCAGCTATAAGGTTATTCATCATCCAGTATATCTACAGAAGATTCCCCACTTTCTTCCCTCCAGGGATCACAGGTTATCCTTTACTCAGTATCAAGATATTCTCCCCCACACTTGTAGCCTCATTCCACTCTTCCTCTGAAACATCTACCAGTTTCTCCTCACCAACTGCCACCACTTGTCTATCTTTTGGCACCTCAGGAACCCCAAAGTATACCCACTGGGCACCATGCATGGGTACATCCTCTGCCACTCAGCCCCTCACAGCCAGTCTCTGTCTGATTAGAGGAGTGGGTGTAGGAGATTGCTCCCAGACTTCAAATATACTATTCTCATATGGGTTCTCACTCAGTGCCTTCCTGGCCTCCTCCAGATCCACCCCCACATTCTCCCCTTGTCCCCCAGCCTAGACACTCACCAAAGCTCCCCCAGTATCCTCACTTCTATCAGCAGCCCTCATCTTCTTTACCTCCAGATTTACCAGTAACTCCCTCTGCCTCCTGTAATCTTGGGTCCTCTCCCACAGCCCCTTGTCAATATGGACTCACCTCCCATCAATAATCTCCAAGTGTGTTGACTCCACATACATCTTCTAAGCCTTTGTCCTCCACTCCACCACACTACTCAGTTTCTTCAGTACCTCTAACAGATCCTCCTCCTCCTCTTCACTCTCCTTTACCCTCATCACCTTGTACACAAAGGCTCCCCACATCATCACCAAAGGCCAATCCCATACCTTGCCAGTAGCCTCTCTCTCTGCCAGTCAAATCCAGACATTAACATTCTCTGTCCAGAAGGTGATCCCTTTCCAAACCCTAAATCCTATATCAACCACCTCTCTGTACTCAGCTATAACCTCCTTCACTCTCCTCCTCATCTCTACAGCAGTCACTGTAAGCACTCCCTTCACCAGGAGCTGCACCACCCTGAGGTCCTATCTTAAGCACTGTACCATTAGAACATATACCTCCCCAACTATCAATCCAGCCTTTAGTACCTCCTCTAGTGGCCCCACCTCCTCAAAGTCCACCTCTACCCCTTCCAGGCCCTTCAAGAACTTAACAGATACTACACCTTCTACCTGCTTTGCAATCAGCCCCAGAACTATTTTTACTATCACTACTAAGCCCCTGAAGTACAGAGTGACTGCAAATTCTGAGATTGACTTCTTGAGTAATAGTGCCACCACCAGTCCTGTTACACCATCAGTTAGATCACTAGGCCTTGTGCCCTTCCCACTGCTCAGTCCACTATCAGTAGTCCTATCTAGATTTTTTTCTAGATCACCTATTACACTCTCATCAGCAGTCACCCCCTCAGTCACTACACTACCAGCCCCACTACTCTAGCCCCCCAGAGGAGCTCTCCCTCAAAGCCTCTACCCTGTAGCTAGTGCTCCGAACGAGTCAATCTGGATGGGATTCAGATGGATTCAAATCCCATCTGGATCAACTCGGATTGGATTCGAATCCCATCCGGATCAACTCGGATTGGATTCAAATCCCATCCGGATGAATTCGAATCAACCATTGTTTTGATTTCCAAATTGGACAATTAAATGTTTACATCAATAACTCGATAAATAATCATCCAAATTTGATGATATTAGTGTCATTTGAAAGCCCTTAATAAGGCCTTTCTAATGATATCAAGAACATTAAAATCAGATTATGCGTTGTCGAGATATTAAGGAAAACATTCTATTTGACGAAATTTCCAAAATCAGCAAATCGAAGAATTTCCAAAATCGGCGATTCAGACGGTTTCCTTCATAACTCAGCAACGCATGATCCGATTTCAATGTTCTTGATATCATTAGATAGGCCTTATTAAGGGCTTTCAAATGACACCAAGATCATCAAATTTGGATGATTATTCATTGAGTTATTGATGTAAACATTTAATTATCTAATTTGGAAATCAAAACAATGGTTAATTCGAATCCATCTGGATGGGATTCAAATCCCATCTGAGTTGATCCGGATGGGATTCAATCCGAATCAATCCGAATCCAATCCGGATTAAATTGACTCATTAGGAGCACTACCTGTAGCCTTTGCTGTCACCTTACTTCCCTTCAGCCAACTCTCCAGCCCAGCTCTCTGCTGACCCCCCTTCACCTTCTCCATGAAGCTTGCCCTCTCTGTACCCTGGCCTCCAGTACTGCCTCCTCCCCTATCACATCCTCCTGCCAGCAGACCCCTCATACTTCCTTCCAAGCTGGGGCCCCTCCCCACATACTGCCAGTTGAATGCACCAGGGTCACCTGCCTAGTATATATCTCAGAATACTCATTAGTCACTATGATACTAGTATCTTTTCTCCAAAAATGGTGTTGTAAGTATTGCCAGAAAGTTGTATAACCTGAATGTTACTAGAGAAAGATGACTAAGGCAGGATGGAATGGATGTCTATCTCAAAACTGTGGAATATATCTATCAGAAAAACAATTTGGCCATCAATAGTACCAGAGTCAACCACCTCTTTTCAGCCCTATCAGACTGGCTCATCCAGAAGATTAAGGAACAAGGCCTCTCCCTAGGATGTCCCCACTACTTATAATACTTCACCTAAGTACAAAGAAGAGCCTGTGAAATCCTTACTATACAGACCCTATGAAATTCAGAACATAAAAAGGATAACCAAGATAAGAGAAATTTCACCAGAAGGAATGATCAAAGAAATGATTAAAGAAATGACCAAAGGAACCAGCAAAACCTCAGAGGACCCAGACTCCCCACTAAGGATGAAAAGAAGCAGCTTCATAAAAAAGAATTATGCTTTATTTATAAGAAGGCAGGATATATCTCAGTCAGATATTCTGAAAAGAGAAACAAATCAGATAAACCCAGTAACCAGAACATTATTGTCATTAGAGAAGGCCCAGGAAAGAAGAACTCTGAGAATGTCATCAAAGTATAGAAGATATGGTACAAGGCTACTATCCCCACTAAAGCTCATTCTACTGATACAGGATATGATCTCTATAGTAGCCAAGACCTCACCATCCTACCAAGTACCAATATTATAGTATAAACTGAGATTGCAATATAAGCCTCCAAAGAAACATACATCTGTCTTATTGAATGAAACAGTCTGGCCAAAGAATTCAATATTGGACTAGAAGGAGGAGTAGTTGTCTAAGAATTTACTGGTGAAATCTATATCATCTTGTAAAATTTTAGAGATACCTCATTTGAAGTCAAGATAGGCCAAAGAATTGTCCAAGCAATTATCAAAGAAATCTGTCAAGATCTTACTATTGAAGAAGTCTCTGAACTCTCTCAGACAGACTATGGTAAGAAAGGATTTGGATCAACCAACAAACCCCCTAGTCAAAAGGTTACCACTATGAAGAAAGATGATGAAAACTGGTATAAGAGAATTGTAGATAGTTATGTACTATATAGATGATGCCCTCATTCTATCTAAATATACTATATGGAACATGTTGGTGAATGCCATGTATGCCTCTCCAAAGTTTTCAAAATCAATTCTGAAAGACACCAAGCCCAACAGACTGAAGAACCCAAACAAGGCCACTCTCTTTGTAAAGGATGAGGAGAAACTGACTTTGAGGAGACTGACAGTAATTGGGACAATAATGAGGATAAAGAGCTCAATACTATCAAGAAGGAGAATAGTTGCATTAAGTTCTCAGGCCAAGTTCACAGACAGAATGTTAATATCCTACTGGACAGTGGTGTAACTGAAACTATATCAGCATTAAGACTGCCAAGAGGATTGGAGCCCAAAGCAAACCAGCAATTGAGAAAAAGAGTGTTACCTTTAGTGATAGCAAGACTATATCTTTGACTAAGATCTGTGAAGACCTATTGCTCAGAATTGGCAAATATCAAGAGAAGTTAGATTTCAGCATTGTGGATCTTCCAGAATAAGACATTATCCTAGGAAAAGCCTGGTTGACTCAGTATAACCCAGATATCAACTGGAGGACCAACAAGATTAACCTGACTTATAAAGGCAGAAAGATCACCCTGATACTCCAGGAAGGTACTAACTATCAAGAAATCAAAATCATCTCTATCATTCAAATGAAGAAACTCTTCTGTAAAAAAGGAAACATCTACTTCATCTATACTGTACAAGAAGTTACTGAAGCCCTGAGTAGCCCAATCTCATCAGAAGCTCAAGAACTGTTTGAGAAATTTCAAGATATATTTCAGAAATCCAAAAGACTTCTACCCAAGTGCCAAATCCAATATAGAATTGATCTCATTCCAGATTATGAACTCCCATACAAGAGTATCTACCAGCTAGCCCAATCTGAACTCAAGACCCTTAAGGATGAGTTAACCAAACTATTGGCCCAAGATATATTGAATCCAGCCACTCTCCATTTGGAGCCTCTATTCTATTTGTCAAGAAGAAGGATGGCTCTCTGTGAATGTATATTGACTACAGAGCTCTTAACAAGATTACTATTAAGAACCAGTATGTCTTGCCTAGGATTGATGAGTTATTGCACCAGATCTTCAAGGCCAAGACCTTTTCCCTACTGGACTTATGAAATGGTTATCACCAGATTTTCATTGATGAGAAGGATATTGAGAAGATAGCTTTCTAAATATGATTTGGATACTATTAGTTCTAAGTTATACCCTTTGGTTTGACCAATATATCAGCAACATTTCAGTATCTGATAAATGATATCTTTGGACTACTGCTCAATATTTATATCCTAGTATATATTGATAATATACTGATTTATAGCAAAACTGTAGAGCTACACTACACCCATCTCAGGTAGGTACTGACCCTTCTGCAAGAACACCAGCTCTATGTCAAGATGAGCAAGTACAAGTTCTATCAAGATCAGATTGAGTATCTAGGACATATCATCTCTACTGAAGGAATCAATATAGACCCCTAAAAAGTATCAGCCCTTAAGGATATTTCTATCCCCACTACCCTCAAGCTACTCCAGCACTTCCTGGGTATTGCCAGTTACTACTAAAGATTCATCTAAAGATACTCTACTATTGCAGCCCCACTGACCAGCCTGGTCTGAAAAGGAGTGAACATCAAGATTTAATGGACCCTCAAGTATACTCAGGCTATAGACTATCTCAAGAGACTCCTTACTAAGGCCCCAGTGCTAATTGTACCTGATTCTACTAGGCCATTTACTCTGATTACAGATGCCTCTGATATTGCCATTGGGGTAGTACTTAGTCAAGAAGACTGCCCAGTGGCCCATCTTTCTCAAAAGCTCAAGCCAGCTGAGACCTGGTATACTATCTATGAGAAGAAACTTCACTGTACTCCAGGAATAGTACTATTTCCTCCTAGGACAACTATTTGTGGCCTATACTGATCACTATGCTCTATGGTATATTCACACATAGCCCATACTGATCTACAGACAAGCTTACTGGATGAAAATTATTACCAACTTTGATATGGAAATCAAGTATATCCCAGGCAAAACCAATTGTGTGACTGATGGTTTCTTCAGATATATGGAAGATGAACTTATCTTTATAGTTAAGATAATTAGAGACCTTACTCAGATGATCAAGGATGGCTACTAACAGGATAGCCCTCTGGTAAAATTCCTTCAATTCTGCCAAGACCCAGAGGCTGAGGTTTCAGAACTCATGAGACAAATGTCCAAAGATTCACTTACTATGATGGACTTATCTACAGGGATTATAACAGAGTTGTTATATCTAACAATGATACTCTGCAGCTCAAGATCATACAGGAACTCTTGCAGTAGAATACTTTGGTTTTGAGAAGATCTACAATCTTCTCTCAAGAGAGTTCTACTGATCAAAAATGACCAAGGATATCAAAGATTTTGTGACCTTATGTAAGATATATCAAAGGTTCAAAAGTGATAATAAGCTACCAGTAGGACTTCTGCAACCTCTGCCTATTCTGAGTTATAATTGAGATTAGATTGCAATATACTTCATTGTTCAGCTCTCCAAGACCAAGGCAGGATGGGATACTATTGTAGTATTTATAGACTGCCTAAGCAAATAAGCCTATTTTGTACTCACCAAGACCACCACCACAGTACCAGAGATTGCCAAGATCTTTCTCAACTAAGTATTCAGACTATATAGCATATCTAGCACTATTGTATCTGACCAAGATATCAAGTTTACAAGCAACTTCTGGAAGGCATTCTTCTCTCTCTATGGAACCAAGCTGAAGTTCTCTACTACCTACTACTTCCAGACTGATGGTCAGACCAAGTGAACCAACAAGACCCTTAAGCAGATACTTAGCATCTTCTGCTGTTATAAGCAGAATGATTGGAATAAGTACCTAGCCCATGCCAAGTTAGCCTATAATAATAGCCAGCAAATCTCTATGAAGAAGACTCCATTCTTCCTATACTATGGTCAACACCCAAGAACCCTGAGTCCTACTATAAATCAGTTGTCTCAGCAGCCCAAGATCTGGCTGAGACTATTTCTGATCTTATGTAAATAACAAGAGATACTCTCATAGAAGTACAGGACTATCAGACCAAGTATGTAAACTTGAAGTAAAGAGAAGTCTCCTATAATATTGGTGATATAGTCATACTTAGAACAGACTACCTCTCTCCAGACATCCTAGTATAGTAACTATCTAAGAAACTCTATACTAGAAGAATTAAACCCTACAAGATTGTGGAAAAAGTCAGCAAAGTTAACTATAAGTTGCAACTTCTCTATAATATCCAAGTACACTTAGTTTTTCATATCAGCCAACTGATAGACTACTATGAAAACCTATTTTCTGAGCATACAGTTCCACCACTACCTCCAATTAGGATCAATGACTATGAGGAATTCAAAATCAAGGAAGTACTTGACCACAAGGTCTGCAAATATATCAAAACAGTCAAGTGGTTTTTCCTCATCAAGTAGAAGGGTTACCCTACCTATGATGCCATCTGGGAAAAAGAAAAAGCTCTAGAGAATACATGTGAAGCCCTCTAGAAATACATGGAAACACTTACCCCATAACAGAGAAGAGAACTGCAGCTCTAAAATGTAAAGCACAGAGCAAAGAAAGAATATACCATATATTTACATGAGATATATAATACCAAATATTATAGAAAAAGGAATACTATAATTAATCAACAAGAGGATATCTAGGTGAAGAACAATCTAGCAAGATATAGCAAAATATATTTAAACAACTTCATTTCATACTATCTATGTCATATCTGCTAGAGAATGCTAGATACTTTATATAGAACTTAAGAAAGCTGACAATGTTGAAACTAATCTCAGCCTATCTATATGACAGATATTATTACTAGAAATTGCCTTGGATTACAAGAAATACTATTTCTAAGAAGTTTGAACCCCCAGCTATAATAATGAGAGTCCTTGCCCTAGACAAGAATGGCCAGTTCTTGCAAATACACTAATAAGAAAAAAAAAAAATAAGGTCAAAGATCTGTCAACCCTATGTAACTACAACTGCAATGTGGTAATATCTTTGAAATCAGGATTTTCTCATATGACTAGTATATACTCTACTTATAGTATATTTCACTAGAAAATGTGATCAAAATGAAGTTACACCAAATAGATAAATAAGTATAAATACTCAGAGCAAGAACACACTACAACTCTCATCTCCCTTTTCTCTTTTTAAAAACAAGATAAGAATGCCTACTATCTGCTATCAAATAGCTTGCTATAGTTAGTCTCTCCTAAGCCAGGTTGACTGCCTCTTTGGACATATCCAGATCACTATTCAAGGAAGAAACCACCACTCTGAGGCTCTTAACTTCTCCAGCCAGAACCTGGGATAGTAGTTCTTGATCACCATGAAGTCATCAAAAGGGTCTACCTTGCTATCTGCTATTTAGAAATCTAACATAAATATGAAATTGGCCATCTACTCCTTCAATATGCAAATGGCCTACCCACTGACCAGGTCTCAGACTGAACCAATCTAAACAGGCACAAGCAAAGACTAGTTAAGAAGGTTCATTAAATTATATACTATATATTCTTTGCAATCTCTAATCTCAACTATGTATGTATAACTGAAGGACTTCCAGAACCTCTCATTCTCTGACATTAACAAACTGAAGATTAAGATTACCCAAGAAGCCAACTTCTAGATTATTCTCAAGTCTATTGACTATGAATCCCACTAGAGCCTCCTCCTGAATGATAACCTAGACCAATGGCTCCAAGATCTCTTTGATCTTTTTGAAAGACTCTCTATCTGAATGGATATCTCTAGACATAAGAATCAAGAACCCTACTTGAATGGTCCCAACCACATTAGATAGAGAACCTCTACCCCAATACTCATACTAGTTTAAGAATCATTTGTAAACCTCATTGATTTCTCTATCTAGAAATTAAGCCATCAGCAACTACCCCTCCAGCCACTGGAGAAGAAGACAACAATACTGAGAAAGATTCTCTACCTTTCTCTCCTCTGGTTCTCAATTTCCAAATTAATAAGAATATTGACTTTTAAGAAGAAAAGAATGTAATAGAATGAGTAGTAAGCAAACAGATAAGATATAATATATAATGAGCAATTACATGACCTAGTGATAATGTCACTATTGATCAAGTATGATATATAATATACATATAAATAATGAATATAACAAATGATACAAACAATATAAAAAATAATATCCAGCTTATTTTCAGCAATCAGTGCTATAGCAACTAGTGTCACAGTAATGCTGATCATTGCCTAGTAATAGAGGTCCTTATCATAAAGTGTTCCTGATCACAAACTATCTGACAAAGGTCATGATTATAAATCTCACTATAGTTACCAAATTAGTCACTTATATTTAGTCAGAAATCACAGACCAACTTATATAAATACCTCCCAGTTTCTATCCAAAATAAAGCAGTTTTAGTTTAGTCCTTGATATAAGAATCAAGTCCCCCCCTCTATATATATATTCTCCTGAGTCTTAGTAATAACATCTAAGTGATTCTAGTTTTTCTGATTAAACTCCAGAAGTTTAGCTAACTTCTATCAGAACTGAGACTAGTATATAAATCACAAAGACTTAAGTAAACCCATTGAACCTGAATTCCAAGGTGAATTCAGTCTGTATATAGCAAAGAATAAGTCCCTTACAACTATAGTTAATAAGAAGGGCACTACTGCTACAACTACTTTTAAGTAAGTACTTTCTCAAATTAAAGACTTTTTGGTACATATTGTATACTAAGTCTCTAAGTAATACCTTGTTTCCCTAATTATCCAAAGAATAAGAGAGGGATAGAAATAAGAGTTATTACAGTATATCTGATAACTTCATTACTGAAGAGCTAGTAAAGAAACTGATCATTTCTATTAGCCTATTATAATAAGTAGAGTTCATTATTTTTATAGCTGATGAAAAGAATATTAAGTTAATAGAATGTCAGCCAAGTTATCCTGTGTAATACAAGAATACTTCAAAAGTTGAATCTCTATATTGTACCTCTACAAGAACATCATATTATTTTAAGAAAATTCTAATTAGCACTATACAATTCTGATATTAATTAGAGAGAAAACAAGTTTATACTGAACAAAGAAGAAAAGAAGATTATACTGAAAGTAAAGAAGTCTACAAAAGTATCAATAGAAATCATATCTACAATCCAATTTAAGAAGCTTTTCAAAAAGTACAAAAAACATTTCTGGTAATTATATAACTCTCTAAGTTAGAAATAAGAAAGAATCTCCCAAAGACAGTCTAACTCCTAATTTAAGAATTTAAGAATATTTTTTCAAATGATCTACCTATAGAACTACTATCCAAAAGGAGTATAGATCATAAAATCAAAATTCTCACAGACTTTGAACTTCTATACTAGTCACTATATCTTATATTACAACCTGAACTAGAACTCCTTCAAAAGAAACTAGAAGATCTAGCTATTAAAAAATATATTCAATTAAGCAAATTATACTATAATATATCTATTCTTTTTATCAAGAAGAAGGATAGTATTATGTGAATATATATTAACTACTGTACTCTCAATAATATTACAGTCAAAAACTGATATTTACTATTAAGAATAGATGAAATATTAGAAAGACTTCTATATGCCAAAATCTTTTTCAAATTAGACCTTTATGTTAGTTATCATCAAGTCTATATTAAGGAAGAAGATATTTTTAAGACTATCTTCAAGATATGATATAGTTTATGAGAATTCTTAGTTATGCTATTTGGTCTCACCAATATACTACTAATCTTTTAGAGATTAATATAAGATATTCTGCATCTATATATTAATATCTTTATCATCATCTATCTAGATAACATTCTGATATTTAGTATATTAGAAAGAGAACACTTTAAGTATCTCAGATAAGTATTTAAGAAATTATGAGAAAATAAGATTTACTATAAGCTTAGCAAATACGAAAAATATAGAATACCTCAGCCATGTTATCTTAGCTAATAGCATTCAGCCTGACTTCAAGAAGGTTCAAGCAGTCTCAGATTGACCTATTCTAGCAAATATTCATAATATCAGATCTTTTTTGAGACTATCTGAGTATTATCACTGATTTTTTGAAGATTACTCTGATATTATTAAGTCTATGACTGAATTGTTAAAGATTAATAATCTATTTTAATAGACCCCTATCTGCTAAGAGATATTTTAAACTCTGAAGACAAAATTGATAACTGTGCTAACTTTATATAACCTAGACCCAACTCTGTAGTTTATAGTTACTACAAATATATTCAGATATGTAATTGGTATAGTATTATCTCAAGATATAAGCAAAGAATCTCAGCTAGTTATATATTCTTTGTAAAAATTGAATAAGACTAAACAAAGATATACTATATATAAAAAGAACTTCTGGCTATCTATGAAGTCCTATAAAATTTGCAATATTACTTCAAGAGCTAAACTTTAATATTATCACTAATTATAAGTCACTTATATATCTCAACCTGGGTTTCTATTTGTTTCCAAATTGAACAAAATAGATTGAGTATATTTAAGCTTTCAATATTAAGATTATCTATAAGTTAGATAAGATAAATATAGTAGCTAATGCTTTATTAAGAAGAGCTAATCTTAATACTATCAAGGTGACCTCAGATAAGACTTTTTTGGATAAACTAAAAGAAGGATATCACCAGGATCTGATTATAAAAGAAATTCTTACAAGTCTATCAGAAGAATATTAAAATTATATATAAAAATAACAAAATGTATATTCTAAACTCCAATAATCTTTGCTTCAAAATTCTCAAAAAATACTATAACTCTCTTCTTACTGTTTACATAAGATATCAGAAAACTATTCACAATATCTATTATTACTTCTTCTGGCCTGTGATAAATTAAGATATTAAAGAATATATATCTATTTATAATTACTGTCAATAGAACAAGATATCAAGATTATAGCCATATGATCTACTTCAACCTCTCTTAGTTCTAGCTCTAAATAAGAGTAAGTTACAATAGACTTTATTGTCTAACTACTCAAGATATCTCAAAAAAATGATATCATTGTCATCTTCATCAACTACCTAAATATACTATAGAGACTAGAGTTTTTCAAAGTTCAGTGAATTTGGTAAGATCTCTATAAACTGTTCTTTTAGTTTATTAAATTGAGATAATAGTATATCTTGATCTATAAGTATTTTTTTAGTCTAAACTAGTGATGAGATATAAAAGTACCACTCAATGAATATTGTAAGATATTTGATAATACTAAGTGATTTGAAAATCTCTCTTATATATAAGAGGAATATCTTTTAAAAGAATTTTTTTTTTTTTTTTTTTTTAGTTATATAATATAACAGTGACTTCAGAATGATGACATCAGCATAGGAGACAGCCTTTTCTTATAAGCCACCAGATTGGAAAGAAGATCATATAGTATGACTCACCCAGGCTATAAGATGAGTAATGATGACTAACTATAAGTCATTGTGACTACAAGATAGATATCTTGAGGAATATATCTTTCTCCTCTATTATTCATATAACACAAACTTCAAAACAAACTTTTGAACCATTTATTGAAGAAAGATACTAAGGTTATGGCAACCAACAAGTAAGCTGATGTGCATACTAGGTCAGGTAGACCTGGAGCCTTCAACTGGTAACATATCAGACAAGGGTATAGACTAGAAATAGGGTCTTTTGGTAGTCTAAGTGGGCTGGGCAGTTCTGGCAGTAGTAGTAGCACTAGAGGAGGGACAGAAGTGTAGAGAGAGAGGAGCTTTATAGATATGCTGAAGACTGGAGGATAGCCTGCTGGTACTTATGGTGGGCAGATAGGAGGGAAGAGAAAGCAGAGGGAAGGAGAAGTGGGAGATGCTGGACCTCAGCCAGTAGATGGAAGAGCTAGTGGAGCAGCAGCAAGGAGTAGGGAGAGAACTGCTAATAGTGGCATGACTGGGAATCTGGAAAAAAATCTAGATGTGACTGTTGATAGCAGAGTTGAGCAGATGGGCCTGAAGAGGAAGAGGGACCTGGCAGATAGTATGATGAGGCTAGTAGTAGCACTGTTACTCAAGAAGTTGATCTTGGAGTTTGTAGTGACCTTGTGCTTCTGGGGCTTGGCTGTAACAGCAAGGATGGTGCTGGGGATTATCTCAGAGCAAGTGACTAGAGCTGCCTTGGTGAAGTTTCTGAAGGGACTAGAGAGAGTTGAGGTGGGTTTTGAGAAGGCAGATCTACTAGAGGAAGCTTTGAAGACTGAAGTGGCAGTAGGAGAGGTGGTAGTCTCTATGGTACAGAAGGTGAGACCCCAGGGTAGTTCAGTTGCTAGTGAAGAGAGTGCCTATAGTGATGAAGGTTGAGATGAGGAGGAGGGTGGAGGAGGTGATGGCAGAGTATAGCAATGTAATTGATATTAGATTCCAGATGTGAGAGGGGACCACTTTTAGAACTGGGGATATTGATATCAGGATTAGACTGGTAAAGAGAGAGGCCACAGGGAAGATAAGTGACTGGCCTTCAGTTATATTGTGGGGGGTCTTCATCTGTAAGATATCAAGGGTGAAGGGGAGTGAGGAGGAGGAGAAGGATCTGCTGGGGTCCTAGAGGAGATGAGCAGAGCAGTTGAGTAGAGGGTGAAGATCTAGAAGATGTATATAGAGGCTACACATTTGAAAATTATAGATGAGAGGTATATCTGGGGCAGTGGGAGAGGGCTCAAGGGTACAAAAGATAGAGGGAGTTATTGGTAAGCATGAATAGAGGGGTGAAGAAGAATACTGGTAGAGCTGAAGAGTCTAGAGGGGCTGAGACAAGTGTCTGGGCTAGTAAGGGAGGAGGAAATGAGGAGGAGAGCCTGAATGGGGCCAGAAAGATGCCATACAGTGACCCTTATGCTGATGGTATATTCAAGGTCTGGGAAGAGAAATTGGATGACACTCCTTCTCTTGTCAGAAGAGGTCCAGCTGGGAGAAGTAAGGCAGTAGAGGATGTGCTGATGCATGGTATCCAGTAAGTATACTTTGGAGTTCCTGATGTGGCAAAAGGGAGACAGGTGGTGGCAGTTGGAGAGAATGAGCTGGTGGATGTCCCGGAGGAGAGGTGGGATGAGACTATAAGTATAGGGGCTGATATCACAATACTGGATACCAGGAGGCCAGTAACACCAGGAGAGAAGGAGATAGAGAATCTACTGTGGATGTGCTGGATGATGAATAACTTTGCAGCTGAAGAGTTAGAAGAAGTACACCTGAGAGTGATGAGTAAGGAGTATTGGCACAGATTCTGCATAGTAATGGGGTAGTAGAGGCACTGAAGGTAGAGGTGCTTGCAATTCTTCTGAAGAAGAAGGGTTATGAGGTTGATAAGAAGAGGGAGGCCAAGCTGGCAGTTATTGCTAGGGAGCAGGCCAACTACTGTTGGACAGAGCATTATGGTCTGAAACTCTGGCAGGAGGCCTGTCTGGAGTATTATAAGGACTTTGAAGAAAAGGAGGATGGGGAGATGGCTAAACTTCTGGTTGGATTAGAGACAAAGGAGGCTGACAAGGAAGGATTGGCTGCTGAATATAACTTAAATATAGTGCAAGAGAAGAGGGCTGTGGATTTGTAGAGGATGAGCAGGACCTTACTTTTAAATATTATTCCCAATAAACAGTACAACTAACATTTTTTCTCTGAATATGAATGGACTATGGAGATCTGGATAGCAGAAGAATATTTTTACTTGGCTTAAGAAATTGGAGGCTGATCTCTTTCTACTGCAAGATATACATTGTGAGGATGATGTAGATCAAGTAGAGTAGACTAGAGAATGTGGAGGAGCTATAGCTTGAATTGACAAAGTGGCAATTTTGGTACAGAGGGGTAAAGGGGATTTAGGTGGAATCAGAAGCTGAAGAGATCATTTGGTTTGGGGGGAATGGTGTTGACCTGGGTAGAAGCCAGTAAGAGTTGACTCTTGCTACTACCTGGTAGCTAGGAGTGAGCAGATTGCATAGATTAAAGGTCTTCTGGAGGAAGATACATTCTTGGAGAATAGGGTGGATATTCTGGGGGGTGATTTCAATATAGTGTGGAATCTTTAGTTAGATAGAACAGATGGAGAGAGGATACTGGTGGAAGAAGTAGTAGCCTGGATGCATGGGAGGAGGTAGAGAACCTTAGCTCCCTAGGGGATATGGGTAGATCACAGTAGGGAGAAAAGAGGATTTATACATACTAGGTGAATGGCCTTGGTACAAGGATTGACTAGATACTGATAGCTGAATGCTGGGGCCTGGATGTCTGGAGGACTCTGGAGGTAGAGTGGTGTCCATGGTCAGACCACTGGGACCTATTAGGGCAGGAGCAGTTTGGGGAGAGTGGAGATGGACCTGGATATTAGCACCTTAACTCCTCCCTGCTGACTGAGAAGGGATTGTGGGACCTTTGGGCAGAGGACATTCAGGTGAAGATCATAAATTGGGTACAGGAGGGCTTGCAAGTAGATGTCCAGTGGATGAAGTTGAAAGAGACTACAAGGGTTTACTGGAGAGAAGTTAGTAGGGATACTGGGAGGTAAAGAAAGAAAAGAGTGAGGTATGCTTTTAATAGGTTGGTTAGATTGCAGATGGAATGGGCAGATTTGATAAACTCTGATGAGGTGGATGATTAGAGGTTAGTGCAAGCTAGACTAGAAGTAATGGAGTTGCAATAGGTATTGAGAGAGGAGGAGAAGATGCATGTGAAAGAAATGGCAGCTAGGCTAAGGTGGTAGGGGCTTGAGGAGGAGGGGAGACTGACTAGGTACTTGTCAAGACTCCTCCAGGTGAGAAGGGTGTGACATAGGTGGGATGGAGTCTTTGATGCTGAGGGGAAAATGGTACATGATATGCAATAGATCTTGGAGTTACTGAAGGAGTGGTGGAGGGATCTGTGGAGTGAGAAAGAAGGGAGTGCTGATGCAGAGGCAATTGGAGACACTCTGGAGAACTGAGAGCCACTACAAGTAGAGAGTCTGGGGAAATTGATCCTTCTGGTACAAGAGGAGGAGATCTAGAGAGTCTTTGTAGTAACTAAGCTTGGTACAGCACCAGGAGAGGATGGGCTACCTTGGGACTTTTGTAAGAAGATAGTGGGGGTCCCTGGGGTGTTAGGAGAGATGGTGGCTCTCTGTGATTTTGTTCTTATAAAGGGTCAGTGGGTGGGAGGGTAGGACTTAGGGCTGGTGGCCCTATTGTATAAGAAAAAGGAGAGGAGAGAAGATTAGAAGAACTAGAGGCTGATCATACTTCTGGACTAGGAGAAGACCTATGATCATGTTCAGTGGGTGTGGCTGGGCAAGGTGCTGGACAGAATTAGAGTCCCACTATTATTTTGAGCTTCTATGTTGAATCTGTTGGAGAGTAGTAGGGTAGTACTGATGTGTAATGGTCACTGGGGTATGGTGTTTCCCTTGGAGAGAGGAGTTCCTTAGGAGAATCCACTATCTCCTATTATACATGCCCTTTCATTGGAATCTTTGATAGATAGGATTCAGCAGAAGGTAGTGGGGCTCACCATCTATAGTATAGAGTAGAAGGTGGGGGCCTTTGCAGATGACATAGTGGTTGGATTTAGATCAGTGGCAGATATTGATGCTCTTAAAGAGACTGTAGAATGGTACAAGACATACTCTGGAGCAAAACTCAACTGGCATAAGTGTGAGATGATAGTGCTGGAGAATGGGTTAGTGAGAGGGGATATCATTGGAACAATTGTTCTAGCAGGAGAGACAGTGAGGTATCTGGATATCTTTCTTTCAGTATATGGATTGGTCTTGCCATGGATGTGGTGGGAGAGAAGAGTGGCCATCTGGGGGGAGGCACTTCAAGGCTGGGAAGGTCACCACATCTCTCTGGTAGGCCAAGTAACAATTTTGAAAGTCTACTAGTTTTCTAAGCTGTAGTATATTGTCTATCATTTGGACTTTCCAGCTTGAGTGGTAAAGAGATTGATGAAGCTAACTAGGGATTGGATTTGGGCCAGAAGGCAGTCCCAGATCAGTTGGGATATTCTTTCAATGCCAATAGTTTGAGGGAGGCTGGGTCTGGTGGACTTTCCTAAGAGACTGCACTGCCTGAGGGCTTGGTGGTTGAAGTGGGCTGTAGAACTGAGGGGAGGGAGATGGGTGCCATTGATGCAGAAGGTATAGGAGATGAGATTCTTCTCAAGAGAGTCTTCAGGGGATCTGCTTTCCCTGGTAGACCTGGGTGGAAGCTGTAGGTTGAGGTATAAAGACTTCTAGTGGGGGTAGCTGATAGAGTATACCACATAGGCTTGTGCTGGTATAGAAATGAGGAGGAGATGATGTAGGGACCAGCTATGTAGAGATGGGACAGACTTCTTTTAGGGAGTGCTCCTCTTATTGAGTTTGATATTGGTGATAGTATAGAGTGTTAGCAGGGACTTGGTCAGGATCTTTGGCCAAGCAGTTGGCAAGCAGTGAGGATTGGTGAGGAGTAGGATTAGACAGGAGTGTGGTTATAGAGTGCTGAAGTGCAAAGGTGACTTCCTCCCAAGTACTGGATAGTATAGTGGTGGATACTACAGAGGAATGTCATGTTGAATTTCCACTCTAGGCATCTGGTGGATGATGACCTACTAGAATGTAAAGCATGCTATAATATAGGACAAGTTGGGGGATTTGTACAGATATCTGAATATTGGCTGAGAGAGTGTGAGGTTCTAGGGGACTTTTGGTTAGCAGTAGGGGACCAGCTGGGGGTGCAGAGGAGATCAGATGGGGAGAGAGATTACTGGGAAAATTTGAGAGCTAGGTTGGTGGGTGGGGTGGACAATAAATGACTCACTATAGGGTAGGTCCTAGCTATATAGGTAAGGCTAGCTGGACATTGGCTCTTCATTTTTGAGGAGGGGTAACAGCTGGGTTTGCAGGAGAGATTATTGAGATAAGAGGGATTGATGGGTGATATACTGACAGAGTGGTGGGTTAGATGGGGTCTCTAGGGTAGACAGTACTGCTATCTGGTAAAAGAGATTTGTAGACAGAGTGGTGGACAGGTGGAGGTGATTAATAGCCTAGTGGTCTTTAATTGAGAGAGAGTGGGGGGAGAGGGGGCCCCTAGGGGGATCAGATAGGGGTGGGTTTAGTGTATTATATATGAGATAGATGACTATATTAATAAAGAGAGGAGTCTAAGAGACTATAAAAAAATAAATAAATAAATAAATGAGTGCTGAAGTATTTGGGTTTCAGTTGTTTAAAAAATCATATTCTTGAACTAAGTTGGTAGTATTCTGGAGATTGGTTTTGGATTCCCATATTGTATCATAGATCAGATAACCTTTCCATTTGATAAGATATTCTGGATGGTTCTTATGGTCACATTTGTTGAGGATTTGCTCAACTTCATATTCTTCTTAGTTATTAATAATGACAGGTGCAGGCAGTTTTGCAGTTTAGTTTGGAAATAGCTCAACATTGAAGACTGGGTAAATCTTAATAGTATTTAATAGTACTAATTTATAGGAAGTTGGAGAGACTTATACAATGACTTTGAATGGTCCAATGAATTTACTATTCACCTTTGTAGATAGTCTATACTTGAGGTTATCAACTCAGTATCCTCAGATATCTAGTAGGGCTTTTTCTCTGATATCAAAAGATTCTTCTTGGCAGTGCTGATTGACATACTGTAACTATTATTCTTAGACTTGGGATAAATTCTCAGTTGCAATCTAGCTTAAGTTGTAAATTCAGAGCAGGAATTCTTTAATGGCTTTGATAGTGGAGAGTTCATTGATAGTTCTGATGAGTGTCAGAGGAGTGTTTGGATTTTGTCCTATATTGGCAAAGAATGGGATCATTCTAAGAGAGGCTTGCTTGCTGTTATTGTAGACAAACTTGACTGTAGTAAGATGTTCATGCCAATCATCTTATTTATAGAAAACATAGTTCCTTAGCATTTGCTCTAGAGTTCAGTTCATTCTTTCAGTTTAACTATTAGTTTCAGAGTAAAAGACTGTAGATAATACAAGTTTTATTCCAAGGTATACTTGGAGGGCTTTTCAAAAGTAGCTGGTAAACTTCAGGTCTCAGTTACTAATAATGATCTTGAGAAAACCATGATAGCAAAAGATGTTATCAAACAAGAGTATAGCTATATCTGGTGCAGTTGCAGTAGTAGTAGTTGGCATAAAGTAGGCTTGTTTGCTGAGATAGTCCATAAAGACAATAATTGTATCTTTTTCATTCTTGATTTGGAGTAGTTATATAATGAAGTCTATAGGAATTTGTTCTCAATTAGTGGATAGTACTGAGATTAGGTAGAGTAGATCAGGTTTTGCTAGTGTTGAGGACTTGTTGCATTGGTAGACATCACCGCCTCTTTTGCTCAAACCACTCAGAGTGAGCTAAGCCACACAGACAGGGGCAACACAGTAATATAGGCAACATGGGTGGGCAAGATGGGCAAGATGGCAAGATGGCAAGATGGGCGACATGGGCAAGACGGGCAGACAGCAAGATAGGCAATATGGGCGACATGGGCAAAATGGGCAACACGGGCAACACGGACAACACAGGCGGGCAACACGGGTAACATGGGCAACATGAGGGGCAACACGGGCAACATGAGCAATACGGGCAACATGGGTGGGCAAGACAGGCAAGATGGGCAAGACGGGCAAGACAGGCAAGACAGGCAAGATGGCAAGACAACAAGATGGGCAACATGGGCAAGACAGGCAAGATGGGCAAGATGGGCAAGATGGGCAAAATGGGCAAGATGGGCAAGATGGGTAAGATGGGCAAGATGGGCAAGACGGGCAAGACAGGCAAGACAGGCAAGATGGCAAGACGGCAAGATGGCAAGATGGGCGACATGGCAGATGGCAAGACAGGTGACATGGGCAAGACGGGCAAAACAGGCAAAACAGGCAATACGGGCAACATGGGCAACACGGGCGGGCAATATGGGCAATATAGGCAATATGGGCA
>RBNI01001237.1:0-23565 GCA_003990745.1 Jimgerdemannia flammicorona | reverse complement strand
TTTTTTTGTTTCTTACGCGAACGATAGCTTCTGTAAATATTTTTGTAAAAGGTACAGCGGCCGATGTAACTCGAACGCGCTGATTTTTCGTTTCAAAATTTCAAAACGCAGAAAACTTTCCGCCACCCACTTAGCTCCCATAAGAAAGCCAGAGAGCCTCCATGCTAAATCTTGCTCAGACATTCCAACCAGCCCTGCATTCTTCCAATCTGTTATTCGACGTCAAGTCAATAGTGTCTGTACCAATGAATGAACCCGAGCCAAATTCAACGACCCTGGTGATTACAGTGTATGTAAATAACAAAAGCCTGATAACGTCCCACAATGCTAGGTGGGATTGATCTGAGTAATACTGATAATGAAAATGAGATGGTAATCATAACTTCATGCCTTTAGTAATTTCTAATTTTTCGTGCGGAAATGTCTGAATTTGATGCATGAGACAAATAGAGGTTTACTGCTTGCCTGTTTCCATTTCTACTTACTATCATTGGAATGCGCATAGGGAGCAGGTCACTCAGCGTCTATTTATGTTCTAGTCGCCTCTCGTCCGCCGGTGTTGTGCATTTAAGTTTATCGAATTCCATATTTCATTTCCGGTTTTTATTTCTTGTTTTTATCAGCACACATTGTTTCGCACCGACAAATCCTCAACTTATCTTCTTTCAAAATTTAAATTTTCGAAGCTATTAATCATGTCCCCGACCAGTTCTACACACAAAAATACTGATTTATATTGTGGTGGCATAACTTTTGCATTGAAATATTAGAATGGATATTTTACCAAATTGTAGGTAGAGGCGATCATCTTTCCAATGATACAATGTTAGGTGAGCAACGAAAGTGCCGGTAAACGAGGTAAGACTTTTTCATACGCAATCCGCTCGCGAAGTTAGTTGTCGTTCCTCTACTCCTGTTAGCCCTACTCCCGATAGGTTTCGGTTAGGTTGAAGCACTACTAATTCCTAATCCAATCAGATTCCCGTATTGTGCTGATGACGTCACACCACCTACTATTTTGTTTCTTGCTTTCGTCGCCACCACCAATCTTCCTCCCCTTCGTCCCTTTCCACAGATCGCTACTGAATGAATACACACACACACACACACGAAGATCGGTGCGTTCCTTTCACCGGAAACATACAAGAGTAATGGTGTCTGTGTTGTCTCTCAACGGACAGCGCAGGCAGTCGGTGTCCCACCGAAAGACCTAGCAAACAGTCTCGACGGGCATCAAGAGTTGCTCATTTCTGCAGAGTTAGGTAATCTGCTTTATAGTAAAACGACAAGTGAAAAACTACTAATTGCCTCGCTTGTCTAAAAGAAAGACGGCTAGGGTGGCAGATGCGGGTGCAAATCCCACGCGAGAACGTAGTTTATCCGCGTGTTTCTTGTCCTTGCTGCTCTAATGGAAACCATTTTTATACCCAAGACTGCCAACCACAAACCAGAACTTCAATCCCAATAGCATATCCATTCCACGCACTACTCTACATTCTCTATTCTGTTTTCGCGGAACATCCATGCCACCACGAAGTCTTTGGCCATACCTTCCTCAGCCCTGTTCCAAGTTTTTCATACCTAATGTTGTCGTCAAGGTAAATATCCGCGAAAGCTGCCATGTCACAAGGTGTTGCTCTGTTATTATTGCCCGAGGTACGGTGACACCACCTCAGAGGTTGTGGTTATATAATATACTTGTTTATTCTCATGGTCATATAAGGTGTCCGGAACCACAACAGCAGTTTGTTTTACATGATATTTTATTTCAACATTCCTTAACTGCTTTTTCCTTTGTTTGAATTCATATATCCATGTTCATAACACACAGAGATATTCTCCAGCCAGTTGACAGCTTCAGTGTGCCATACCCTGGTGCTTGCCCGAACGCGGAACTCCGTCTCTGTAGTTCTGCGGTCCATAATTGTACTGTGGTCATTATTCTGCTGTTTGCGGTTTACTGTCCATCATCGTTCTGTGGTCTCCGGTAAATGCTCTGCACGACATACAGATTAGGTCAGCCGAAACCTGGAGGCTTCGCTGTGGTTTGATCTTTTTCCACGTTCGTTCGGAAAATATTTTGTAGCGGTTGGTAGTCGAATTACGTTATGGCATCGTAGAATAATTCGTTCGACTCATGTGATGTGACTATTCTCGTTTGATATCCAGTACTGCGATCAGTTTTCTCAATGCCCACAAAAGCTCTGTGAGTACCCCTGTAATTTTAGGTCCATCATCATTCAGCAGTCCATTGTCATTGTTTTGCTTGCTGTCTGCTATCTGATGTTCTGCGGTCTGTGTGCTGTGTTTAATTATCATTCTGCAGTGTTTAATCATGTAGCTCTGTGGTCAACCGTCATACTAAGGTCTGTGGTCAATTGTCATACTACGGTCGCCATTCTGCTGTCTATTGTCCATCATACAAACCACCAAAATTGCTCTGAGTACTCTTAGAATTTTGCGGTGATCATGACTTTAAAGTGGTGTTTTGCTGTGGTGGCATCATTTAAAAAATATTTTGTGGTGGTTGGGACCGAGTCAGTTGTAGATTAGCTTCGGGTTGATTACTGACAGATGGCTTACTGACAGATGATGCACCCCCTCAGAATAATGGACCGAAGATGCATGCGGATGATGTGGACAGTATGGATAATACGGATGCGGCAGACGGACAATTCACACAATTCACAGCTGATGGACGACGGGCGATTTTCACAGCCCACGGACTAAAGCTCCGATCGGTCCAGATTGGTCAGGTTTGGTCCCGAACCAGAATGTGAACTGAAAATTCGGTTTGGGTCTAAGATTGTGGGCTGGAACTGAAACCAACCCGAAAATCGAAACAATTAAGCCAGAGCTAGCCGAAACCCAACCGGAAGATTTCGGGCTGGCTTTAGTTTGTCATCTCGAGTTTCAAGCTGACTCCGGTCTGTTTGTTTCGAGTTTCGGGTTGGTTTCGGGTTGGGACGGACATCGACGAAGGGACCTTGTCGATGGGATCTTGGTGGTTGGCCGAAAATAATTTCGACGAAGAGGATGTGTTGTTAATTGGATTGGGACTGAAGCCGATTTTGGGGCAAACGCCAACACCAAAGAGGTCGATAGTTGGACGCCGCTTTACATTGCCGCGGCAAAGGGGCACGTTAAGGTTGTGAAGATTCTCGTGGCCGACATCGGGGCGGACGCTAACTGCAAGATCGACGTCGCTTTACATCGCTGCGCAGGACGGGCACATCGAGGTCGTGAGGTTGCTCGTGGTCGAGTTTGGGACGGACGCCAACGCCAAGATCAACAATGGACGCTTCACCTCGCTAAGCAGTACTGGCATACAAGATCGTAAATTTTCGCGGGGTGGCCTCTTGAAGCCTGCAATTTGTTATAATTCTATTTTCATTTTCCTCAAGGAGTTAATGAAAGTATTTACTTGTTTAATAATGGATATGATAGTTGAGTCTGTTAATGAATCTGTGAATTTCATATAGTAGATAAATAAAATTTTCATGATGTGCATTTATATCTTGATTGAATAATGCTTTTTCTCAACATTTAAGAAAGGGTGAATGATGTTCACCTATCCGATAGTATAAGATAGTTTTGTCATATTTCTATTTAAAGACAATTAACAAAATACAAAACATTTGGATGATGAGCTTGGAGAGGTTAGGTGGGCAGAGTTCACATAGCTTCAAGTGCTTGATATAACATGAGTTCGGAAGAAAGAAGTGAGGCACATTACCATGATCTCTATCAAGGTATGGTAGTGGAGTCCACATTTTCGAGCAGCTCGATCATCTACCTGATGTTGGCAATCATTGTCACGCCATGGCAAAAATGATGGGAGAAGGTGTCTTCAGTGATCCGCTGGTGGGCCTTGTCATTCAAGGTTGTGCAGACCAAGGAGCAGGCAAAGAGGTCGAGAAATGGATCGGATGCGCCAAACCAGTGGATGCGTACGTCGGTTTTTGACGCGACATGGCTGATCACCTCGCGTACCAGTTCTGGTGACAAACGGGGATATTCACGGTGGAGAAAGAGAGGTTGTTTGGTTTCGCAGGGCGTGGAAGACATTATCGGGAGAGATCGTTGTTGCTGGCATCTTAGCATTTCGGGTTGGACTGCGTATCAGGTGTGGTAAGAGAGCCAACGCGTTTGCTGTTTGATACTTTCCATCATTGAAAATCCATCGGCCGTAATAGCTATTTTGCCCCTATGTAATATAATATTGAACCCAGACCAAGCTTGAACCATGTCGGAATGGCTATATTTTTTACCGAAATTTATACATAGTGATGGATATCATAAATGCGTAGGTCGAGGCCTAATCGCAGCAGTCCATCTCCACCACAAGGGAATTTTGTCGCTCGTCGCAAAAATTCTTAAGGACTGAAACACAACCAATTGTACTGTAAGTGTCAAGCTCAATATATGTCTGCAGCAAGACAACGGATCAAGCTAGCTTGCAGCTCGCCCGTCTCGCTCCACGGTATCGCCATCCGGTAGGATGTCGTCCAGCGTTGCGAGGCGCATCGCGCATCCATGGACGAGCTTGCAGGCAGACATTGATGCATGAAGGAATACACGAGGAGGCCGCACCAGAGGCGTGTCGTTGGCTTGGATAATATGCGGCTGATCCACCAGCAGAAGGTCGGGCGCAGGTTTGATGTGAATTCGACAAAGTTTTGAATGCGCCTCGAATGCTATTCATTCCGTCCTCATTCCGTTGCACAAACAGCCTTTTCTCTTAATACCACGTAATCTTTCAATTTCCCCAAAGTCAATACAGCACCATCAGCACCATCATGGCAACTCCGAAGGCCGGCTTCAACGCATTAACCCGGATTGTAGATTTTTTTTGGAGGAAATCCAACATGTAGCCGACCTCAAGGAAGCAAGTAAAATCAAGTCATTTCCGTCTCTTAACAGTTTGTCCCCTCTACACCTCGTTCTCAAGTTCTAAAAAACGTTGACGTTACTTGTCGAGCGGTGGAACGAGATGCGCGAAGGGTCCTTGCTTCAGGACTCAAACACTTGGATATGGGGTTTTTGGGAAAATTTTGCTGAGAGTGTCGACCCGTTAACGCTCCTTTTAAGTGGCGTGAAACGCATTTGCATAACGAATGATCAGACTGAGGGTCACGTAAAAAAAAAAAAAAAAAAAAAAAAAAAAAAAAAAATAAAGAAAACGCTTGTAACAAATTTTAAAAGAAATAAAAAAAAATTTTATTTTTTAAGCATTTATTTAATTTATGATGATACAGAAATAATCAAAAATAATATAATAATGTCAATAATGAAAAAAAGGAGTGGACAGTTAACCAATAATATAATATGCGGTAATCCTATGATCATTTTTCATTAACAATGACATCTTAAAAGATGATGCAGTCCTCTCTCTTCTTCTCAAATACTCTGAACAGCCTCTCAACAACCAATCTCACTCCTCCTATCCCATGGCATCTTCCTCCAAACCGGCATCCTCGCACCGATGCTTCTAATCTCCCATCTCCTCCGAAAGACCAATCAAAACTATACATCTCTGGATCTTCGACCCTCTGGCTTCCGTTGTGAACCGTGACGGTAGCCCAGTTAATGCTGCTCCGCGGCCGGTAGCCATACTTGAAGTCTGTCAAGTATGGGCACGACTTTCTCAGTTCATCGGCGATCTTTCTGGAACCATCACGCGTTTTACTGTTACCGTCACCGTACCAGAAACTCCTTAGCTCCGGCCAGGAGGGGAACAGGGAGAACAGTTCGCCTTCCTTAACGTTTTGGGCGCCCACCGTGCGTAGCTGAGTGCAGAGGCGCAGCGCGGATGTCATGGGCTCGTTGAGACACATGCAGCTGAGGAAAAGCCCCCTTAGGGTGGCAGAGTGAGAGGAGATAAAGCTGGCTACAGGGTGAGAGGAGAAGCTGACGAAGTCGGGCTTGTGGAAGCCATGTAATTCGAGTGTGGTGATCGGTAAGGGGGTGAGGTTTTTAATGCGGTCGAAGAAAGCATCAATGTCCTTGTTGGGGATATCTGACGACTTTGTGACCTCCTGTCGGATGCTGATATTGGAGAAATTAGGTGGGCAGAGTGCCAGGATGGTCGTATAGCCTTCGAGTGCTTGCTGGTATTCGGGTTCATGAAAGCAAGGGGCGAGCCAGATCTCCATGCTCTTTATCAAAGTATGGTAGTGGAGTCCATATTTGTGAGCTTCCTTGAGCAGTTCGGCCGTCCGCCTGATATTGTTGATCGTCACCAATTCATCGTGAAAAAGATAGGATAAGTTGTCTTCGGTGAGCCGCTGGCGTGCCTCGTCATTCCAGGTTGTGCAGACCAAAGAGCTGGCGAACAGGTCGAGGAATGAATCGGATACGCCGCCCCAGAGGTTTATTTTTGCTGCGAGATGGCCGATCACCTCGCGTACCAGTTCGGGTGGCAAGCGGGGATATTTACGATCGAGAGGGAGAGGTTGTTTGGTTTCGCAGGGGGTGGAAGACATTATCAAAAGACAATTTGTATCTCTGCTGTGGCTAAGTCACTATGACTCCGCCATTTTGGCAGAAGTGGTCGGCCAAATGCGGCATATGGTGTGATAGTGGCGTAGTGCTGGCTGTACTACGCCACTATGCAGTCAACAAGAACGAAAAGCATATGTGTGGTGCTGGCAAGACCTTCCATGCCAATGACCTCAGTGTATTACAAGCATAGATAGCACATTAATTATCCCTTCCTTGGTGTATGTAATTGTATAAACACACCTAAGAATGTATTGAATAAAGCAGTTCTAAGTTCACAAAATCCCCAATTGACCATTAATAGAACTGCTTTTGTTTGACTGTTCCAATTTATATCTTTTGTTCTCCATTATGTAATATTATTTCTTTCTTAATTTCTTTGTGAGGTTGCTCATGGCCGAGTTCGGGGCGACCTCTTAAAGCCTACGATTTGTTATAATTATATCTTCATCCTTCTCAAGAGGGTAATAAAATATTTATTTGTTTAATGATGGACATTATAGTTGAGTCTGTTAATGAATTTGTGAATTTTTAAAGCTAATAAATAAAGTTCTCATGATGGATATTTTTAAAATAATGTTTTTTTCTCAAGTGAATGATGTTTACTCATCTAATAGTTAGATTTGTCATATTTTAGTTTAAAGACAATTAATAAGATATAAAACGTTTGAATTATGAGCTTAGAGAGATTGGGTGAGCAGAGTACCAGAATGGTTGTATAGCCTTCAAATGCTTGATATAATATAGATTCCCTATTAATGTATGGTAGTGGATTCCGTATTTGTGAGCTCCACGGCAAAACAGATTCTTCAGTAATCCGCTGGCGGGCCTCGCTATTCCAGGTTGTGCAGACCAAGGGAGCAGGCAAACAGGTCGAGGAATGAATCGATGCGCAAACCCAGTGGATGTGTGCGTCGAGTTTTGACGCGACATGGCTGGAGAAGGAGAGGTTGTTGGTTTCGCAGGGCATTGGGAACTGCGTCACATTGGGGCTAATTTGGCTAACATGAACCACTCCCGCGGTCTGGTAAGATAGCCCCCTTGATACATTCCACCATTGTCTCGGGTTTGAAAATCCATCAGCCGTTATAGCTATTTCGCCCCAGACATAACCCTATGGAATATAATATTGGACCCAGACCAAGCTTGAAATACCTAAAGCTATCAGGTCGAATCCCACACGCGGATCATGTCGGAATGGCCATATTTTAATCGCAGCAGTCCATCTTCACCACAAGGGGATTTCGTCGCTCATCGAAAAAATTATTAATGGTAAACTAAGGACTGAAACACAACCAATCGCACTGTAAGTGTTAAGGTCAATATATGTCTGCAGCAAGACAAGCTAGCTTGCAGCTCACCTGTCTCGATATGGTCAGCTCCACGGTATCGCCATCCGGTAGGATGTCGTCCAGCGTTGCGATAACTGCAGGCAGGCCGTAATGCATGAAAGAATACACGCGGAGGCCGCACCGGAGGCATGTCGTTGGCTTGGATAATATGCGGCTGATCCACCAGTAGAAGGTCGGGCGCATGTTTGATGTGAATTCGGCAAAGTTTTGAATGCGCCTCGAATGCTATTCATTCTGCCCTCATTCTGTTGCACCAGCAGCTTTTTATCTTAATATCACACAGTCTTTCAATTCACCCAACACCACCAGTACCATCACGGCAACTCCGAAAGCCGGCTTCAAACGCATTAACCCAAATTCTAGATGGAGCAATATGACCTCAAGAAAGCAAGCAAAATCAAGTCATTGCCGTCTCTTAGCAGTTAATCCCCTCTCCATCTCGTTCCCAAGTTCTAAAAGAATGTGGACGTTCCTTGTCGAACGGTGGAACTAGATGCGCGAAGAGTCCTTGCTTCAGTACTCAAACATTTGGATATGGGAGTTCCGGAAATTTTTCTGAGAATATCGACCTGTTAGCGACCTTTTTAAGTGACATGCAACGCATTTGCATAATCACTGAATGGTCAGGGAACGGTACCCTGAGGATCACGTAAAGAAACATAGTATAGAAAAACGTTTGTTCTACGTTTTTTTATGGCAATAATGTCATTTTCTTTTGCGCATTTTATTTAACTTATGATGACACACAGAATTAGAAATAATATGATAATGCAAATAATGAAAGAGAAAAAGTGAACAGTTAACCAATTGTTGTATTATTCCAGATAGCGTGTCGAGTGACGTAGCTCAAAGATGACGTAGTTACAAAGAATCATGTGTCTAAGCCACATTATCGAGATGCATAATAATCCCTTAGATGGTATATGGGAACGTCTTTTTAGCAGTGATTTTTTTATTGAGAATATCTGATTTTTTTAAGTTTGCATTTTCTATTAAAAATACAACTCAATTCATCTAATTTTAATTTCATAAAATTTTACCCAGAGGTAAAAAAAAGTATAAAAAATTAATAGTTAAAATATATTTAAAAAGTTATTATGATTTTCAAACTTATGAATTTTCAAAAATTTAAAGCCAAATTTAGCTATATTATCATCTAAGAGATAAGAATTTCAACACTTCTGCTCAATGAGATAATATGCAATATAAGCAGAAATATAATGTAATATAACTAAGCAATAACTGTAAATATACTAAAAGAATACTATCTACTCATACTTAAAGCTTAAGAAACCATAGTAAAAATAAAGAATATAGATAGATTCTGATGGTAGAAAATCTCAAATATAGAAGAAGAAGAAGAAGAACTAGTGAATAATAATACAATAAAATGCTTAAAGAGAGAGATGTATTTATTTTTCTGCTTTCTTTTTATTATAAAATATTCTATAATTACCTATTACTAGTATATAGTTCTATTATTAGTATATAGTTTGCCATAAGACTTATTTCTTTAGTGTATTGCTTGAATTTAGGTCTTAGAAGAGTATTAGTAAGTAAATCTGTAATCATATACTCTATAGAGATATATTCTAAGTATATAGTTTCATTTTCTATATATTCTCTTATATAATAGTATTATATATCAATATACTTTATTCTGCTATAATAAATAGGATTCTTTACTATAGTAATCATAGACTAATTATCTTAATAAATGAGAATAGAGTATCATTTCTGATCAAATCTAAGTTTCTTTAATAGCTAGTATAACTAAATGACTTTTTTTATTATTGTAGATAATACTTGATACTTTACTTATATATATGATATTATTACTGAACTCTGCTTATATATTTGTCAAAATATAACCCTTTTATCATTTAATTGAAAGAGGTATCTAGTTGTAGATCAGTGATCATCTAAGTCTCTAGTCTAATTAGTATTATATATACTAGATAGATATATAATATTGTTCTTGTTATTATGTATTATTATTACACCTACTCAATCTATTGAGAGTGAGTATATAGTATGCTATATTTTTAATATATTTAAAAAATACTTAACTACTAACTAATATATATTATTATAGTATAATAAATACTATATCATCTTATTTATAGTATATGAGATATTAGATCTCATTTTTAGTATGAGATACATAAGAGACCTAACTGTTTGCTAATAAGAAATATTGGTATAGTTTTTATCATTATCAGTCTTGAGCTTTCTTAACTTCACAGATATTTCTATAGAAATACTGATAGACTTATATTCACTTATATTAAATTGTTTGAGGATAGCTTGGATATATATTGACTGCAAGAAATATAGTATATATATATACTTCTATTATATATTAATAGATATCTCTAAAAGGAAGAATACATTACTTATATATATTATCTTGAATTCTTTATATAGGACTTCTTTAACTCTATTAAGCTTACTTTTTATTATAATAACAATTATATCATCTACTTATATATCTATAAATATTACTTCATTAGTATAGTATTAAATATATATACAATTATCTACTTTATAGTATATAAAGTCATTTATTAAGAAGATATTTATCAATTTTTCTATTCTAAAAATAGACTGCTTGCTTGATACTATATAATTCTTTATATAGTTTATATATGAGATCATCATTCTGCTCATATTCTTATAGTTGACAATATAGCTCTATATCTATATTACTATTAAGAAAAGCCATCTTTATATCTATCTGATAGATTTTCAGATTATATATAGTACTAATTGCAAGAAGTATTCTTAGCAAAGTAAGCTTAAATATTGGCAAAAAATATCTCATCATAGTCTATGCTATAATCTTATAAATAACTCTTAGCAATAAAATAAGTTTTATACTATTCTATATTTCTATCATACTTGTACTTAATTTTATAAACTTAATATAATTCTATTACTTATTAATTGGTTAGAAGAAGTACTAGATCCCACATACTATTCTTGATAAGTAAATTATACTCTCTATCTATAGCTTACTTCTATTTCTTATTATCAAGAGAAGTTATTACTTTATTATATATACTTAGCTTACCAGAAGTTATAATAAATATACATTTGTATATCTCAATATAGCTCACATAGTTCTTATATTGAGATATCTTTAACATATTTCAATAACTCTCTAAATTAAAATAAGTCTCATTTCTGAGCTTATGTTTTGACTTTTTCTTATTTTTTTTTTTTTTTTTTTTGTTTTTTTTTACAGACTCAATATCTTGCAGATTTTTATTAGAAGAGAACCTAGACTATATAGGCCAAAACCCTCTCTCACTACCTATCAAGCACTGCTTCTCTATTAACCTAGGCTAGCTATTGTCCAGCAGCTCAACTATATCAGGTACAGCAGGACCTATATTGGCCTGCACCTCATTCTGTACACTATACTCTCTCTACCACCAGGGGAATCCAGCTATATATCAATGACTGAAAGTGCATGCCCAAGACCCCAATATATATACAAGGTCACACCCAAGCTGAATAGAATAGCCTCTGTCATCCTAAAGAGAATGACAGGTAAAAAAAAACCCTCATCAAAGTACATCACAGTGAGTAGGGCCTGGTTCTTTTAGTTGAGATGAGTAAAGGACTTACATATAAGGTAGGAGGAGACTCCCAATACCCCACTACTCAAGTCTGTAAACCTTGATCACATTGCTATATCAGCTCCTGGTTCCAGTTAAGTGTAGCCAAGATATCTGAAATGGGTAGCCTTAGGCCCCCCAATCCCCCCCAACAACTAGGGTTTAACTCACCAAATCACTAAAAGAAGCTGAGAGTAACACCTACTACCTAACCACTCTGCACCAATCAAAAGACCCCACTGAAGCAGCACCTGCCCCAGTCTCAATGACTGCCCCCAGCCTGACACTCTACTGATTCACCATAATTGTCCTTCCTCCTATCTGTGATAGCTATCTCTCCTCCCATCCTGATAATATCTAAAAAGCAGTCACATACACCAGAACTGTACTCACTGAGAAGCTTGCCAAAGCCAGAGAGCCCCACTACAGGTACTAAGGATCTGCAGGTAACCTATACTGAGTACTTGATACCCAAGGTTGGTCAACTTCCTATGTAGCCTAAGACATACTAAGACAGTACCTTGTTAGTGATGGTAAAAGGAAGAAGACACTATACCAAAATAAATATACTTCAGATACAGCCAAAGATACTAGAAATTGTGAAAAAGTGGAGAAGACACTGATCTAATATCAATAAAGGAGCAACTCATCACCATTGCCTTCCTCTCACTGCCCTGTAATAGGTACAGCAAACCAACCTGAGGTAGAGAGGGTAATAATTGTAGAAAGTGGACTCAGAAGGTCACCTACCAAACCATTGTAATCAGTAAGGTAGCAGAGAAAGGGGCATGGACTTTTTCTTATCCTTAATAAACTCTTTATTTATCATCAGTCTTGTTATCTTTAATCTCTATTATTCTTAGCTTAGATAACTCTGGCTCAAATATATATATATAATAGTTAAAAATAATTTTACTTTATTAAAAAAGTTAATATCAGATATTGCACTTATATTGGCTGAGATATAGATGTTGAAGTAGATATTGAAATAGATGTTGAAGTAGAGATTAAAGTAGAGATTGAAGTAGAAGTTCTAATAGATATATCTATATAGAGTTTCTAATTTTCTTTTTTATTAAACTATATATTATACAAGAATCTCAAAGTCAATATATCTTATCAGAATATCCAAGAAATACATACTTGTTAGCTTTCAGCTCAAATATATACCAATTGATATTACTCTTATATATATTCATACTTATCATAGTAATGATAGTTTATATCAAACTTAGATTTATATTTTTGATCTTATTAGTACTTTTTGTCTTATCATATGATCTGTAGAATGCTTTCTCATCATCATTATTATTACTATTTTCTTGATATATCTCTTTATTAATGAGACTCATTGTTATGTGAGTATAGTTTATAAGTTTCTTACTTTTATATATAACTACTACTTATCTTAGAGAGATCTCTTATAAGGACTAAAACCTTATCTTTGTCACTGATATACTTTATTAGCATACTCAGAGAATTTACCTAATTTATCAGATTATTGATACAATCAGTATATTTATGATGCTTTCTTTAGTATTTATTTTATTTTATTTTATTTTATTTTATTTTATTTTTTTTTATAGTTACTTAGACTCTACCATTTATTATTAGTCTAATAATATATTTACAGTATATCCTCCCACTACCCGATCCCTGTAGGAGAGCCTCTCCCCACCCCCTCCTGAATAAAGACCACCTTCTCACCCACTATATCAACCCTTCCCCTACTCTGTCTATAGATTTTCTCTACCAATTGATGCCTCTGACCACCCTGCAACCTCCAACCAATCCACCAGCCTGTCAAGGTATCTTCCATAAGGCTATGCTACTGCAGCAGCTAGACCCCCAAGCCCAGTCTCCTCCTATCCTCAAAAACAAATAGCCAGTGGCTGGCCAACCCTACCCAAATGGCTAGAGCCCAGCCTAATGTGAGCTATTCCTTTCCCACCCCCCCCACCAGTCTATCCCTCAAATCCTCTCACTGCCCCCACATGTCAACTCTCCTGCACTCTACCCTTATTTTTTTACTATTCATTTATAGATTGAATAGTTAAGATTTCAGATAGAACTAATTTAATAAGAATATATATATAATAATTGCATAGAGTCTCTCACATATTGTAGACTATCATAGTGTATATTATAAGCTTCATTTTCTAGTTTAATAATATAAAAATGATCTCTTATAATACTTAGTAATTGTTTATAGTATTATAATCTTAAATCTATATTTATAATTTTATATACTCTATTAAGTTATACTTCTCTAGAAGATTACTCATATGGAATACCCAAATGGCATAATCCTTATCATAAAAGATAGGAATTGACCTCTTAGCTATGTTTATGCTTGCTGTGGGAACTGTGACCATCATATTTATTCTAGGGATACCCACACCTACTGTGACTGATATACTCATACTAACTCCTTGATTTGTTAGTTATGACATCTTAGCATAGAGTAGCATACAATCTTAGAGAGGTGTTTCTGATTAGCCACTAACCAGGGCTCATAACCTTTGTTGTATCTTAGTTGGGAATATGGAGTGGGGAGAAGAGGGCTTTGTTTATTATTCCAGATAGCACGTATTCGTAACTCAAAGATGACGTAGCTCAAAGATGACGTAGCTCAAAGATGACGTAGTTCCAAAGAATCACGTGTCTAAGCCACATTATCGAGGAACAAGTCAGAACGAAGGACACGTGGATCCTATAATCATTTTTCATTAACAATGACATCTTTCTCAACAGTGAGAACGCAGCTCAAATACTCATAACAACCAATCCCACTCCTCCTAACCCTCCAAAACCCTCACCCTTGCACCGATCCCAACTTATCAAAATGCCAAAAAAAACCCCGCATCCCCAGACCCCCGACCTCCCGACCAACGATGCGCCACGGCAGGTCGGCATACCTGAAGTCTGTCAAGTATGGGCACGATTTTCTCAGTTCTTTCTGTCGCTATCAAGCGTTTTACTGTTACTGTCGCCGTACCAGAAACTCCTTAGCTCCGGGGAGCAGGACGAACAGTTCGCCTTTCTTAACGTTTTGGGCTCCCACCATGCGTAACTGAGTGCAGAGGCGCAGTGCGAGTGTCATGGCCCCGTTGAGACATATGGAGCTGAGGAAAAGCCCCCTTAGGGTGGCAGAGTGAGAGATGAAGACGGAGCTGGCGGAAGCCATGTAATTCGAGTCTGGTGATCGGTAAGGGGTGAAGTTTTTAATGCGGTCGAAGAAAGCATCAATTTCCTTGTTGGGAATATCCAACGGCTTCGGGACCTGTCTGATACTGATCTTGGAGAAGTTGGGTGGGCAGAGTGCCAGGATGGTCGCATAGCCTTCGAGTGCTTGCTGGAATTCGGGTTCGGGAAAGCAAGCGGAGAGCCGAATCTCCATGCTCTCTATCAAGGTATGGTAATGGAGTCCATATTTGTGAGCTTCCTTGAGCAGCTCGGCCATCCGCCTGATGTTGGCGATCGTCGCCGAACCATAAAACAGATCAGAGAATGTGTCCTCAGTGATCCGCTGGCGGGCCTCGTCATTCCAGGTTGTGCAGACCAAGGGGCTGGCAAACAGGTCGAGGAATGAATCGGATACACCTTCCCAGGGGCTGATTTTTGCCGCGACATGGCCGATCACCTCGCATACCAGTTCAGGTGGCAAACAGGGATATTCACGGTCGAGAAGGAGAGGTTGTTTGGTTTCGTAGGTGGAAGACATTATCAAAAGGCAGAGAAGGGTGATCATTTTGCGTCGCAAACTTGTCTGTAGCCCCTGGCAACCCTGAAAAATGACCCAGTATTCTGATATCACGATTCTTGCCAGAATTCCGATAGTCCAAAATCTGCCCTTTACTATCTTCGCAACCTATCCTATTTGTACACTTTTATCTGGTCAACACCATAGCCCACGTAAGGTGCCGCATAAGCCTATGGAAAGGTCTTGAGGATACGCATATAACCGTTCGGCTTTCGCGAACGATTTACAAGGACCCTCCGCATCATTGTTCCACAGGACCAAAACACGTGCCCTATACTAACATCGACATCGACCACGCTCCCGGGGGTATCAGATGTGCTAAGAGAGCCTCCGCATTTGCCGCATGATATTTTTCATTATTGCCAATTTGCCGAGCAATGTCATGTAATCGAGGATCAAGTTGGAACGTGCGCCGACCTCGGCTTTGACAAGCTGTCGGCCATCATCGCCATTTCACATACCTAGATTATCCTATAGGAAATATATATTGGGTCCAGAACAAGCTTGACGTGGTCGTTCGCACGTTGAGAGAATTGCAAAGATAGCTAGTCTGATGCATATCGAAAAAACGTGAGATTTACTTGCAGCTCATCTCCTCCACAAGATGGTTTCGTCGCGCATTGCAAAGGTTCTTAACGCTGAACTATCGGATAGCGACAAATTGGTTGATTGCGAATTTTTATTCATTTTATTTTTGACAGAAGCTAATCGAACCATTTCCACTTCCATCTTAAACAATCAACCGCACTGTAAGACAAGATCAGCAGCAAGCTTATGCTAGCTTGCAGCGCGCCCACCTCGATGTAATCTGCTACTTCCTTGATCGCTGGCAACTAATGGAATGTCAGATAAACATGAATTCAGAAGTTTACGCTTTTCATCCTCTATAATAAACAAAGGAACTTTGCCGTGATATATCACTCTCTCGATACATTTTCACGAGATAGTGGGAATGTCATTCATGCGAAAATTCCACTACCCCCTTTCTGTCGCTCAAGAATTAATGTGCTGTGCTTTCCTCTAAACATATCACCGGCCCCAGTATCCGTCCCATTATTGTACCACGTGGCACTAGCGACTAGAGACGGCGCCAACGTGCCACATGACGCAAGAAAGAAACCGCTATTTCTGATATCTCGGAATCCCTGACGATGACGGCAATTTTTCCATGTTGCCCTCCATACAGGATGTCAAAACAGTTAACCCGATTTTGTTCTCTCGAAATTCAGGATCTCTTCCTCTCATAATAGAGCACTTCGGTCATTACGATTGACGATTTGGCTTTCTCGCAAGGTAACGAAGGGCACACACCCTGGTTAATGCGTAGAAAATGTTATCTATAACGTCAGAAGGATCTGAAGCCATGACCATAAGCACTGCAGCGTCCATGGGTGTGCGGGATACGTGATTCTGTGTCAGCTTCATTGTCATGTGAGGTTCACTTGCAGGTTATAATATAAACCAGTTTGGGATCGGTCAAGCAAAACAAAGATACTCAGCCTCGCATTCTGGAACCGCAGTCGACCAATTATTTCCTTGACAACTGTGGGACAAGGAAGGACGTCGGTGAATAATATTAATTCGACCCCTTGGTGAGACTCGCAGCACCTGCTTCCATCACGACCATGTCCGTGCCGCCTATTGTCTGGGGGAAGACACTTTTATTTCTCCTCCTAGCCTCCACGGCCATTGTCGCCGTGCTCGCAGGCGTCGAACCGCTCAATTACGACCGCATCCATCTTGTCGACTACAGCAAGCCAACGAATACGTATCTGTTCCGCGGCAATCTACCCGAGACGCTGAATCCGCCCGTGTTCGCCTACGATGCCCTGGTGTCATATCTCGTCAACCGATCGGCACTCGAGGGACCGCAGTTTCAGGGTATCAATAGGATCTCATTTGTTATCGGCTTGGTTTTTGTTTTGCACCTTGTCGCCCACCGGCTCACATTCGAACTCTCACCGTAGCCCCGACGCTTACGACCCCCATCGAGCTCCATATCATCACCTTACTGAACCACACCGATCCATCGGAAAGCGATGCCTTGAATACCGAAATGTCTTTTGCCCGTAATCACACGGATCTGGTGAGAGTCACCACGACGTGGCGTTGGAGCGCTGCTTGGTGATACTTGCAGTTTATTGAATTACCAACTCCAATAACGGATCGGCTTGCCCCGCTAATCAGATCGCCGAACTCGTGTGGTGGGAACTGGGCGGCGAAACCCTTGCACCCGCGGACCAGCCACCCGTCACCCGCGACGCGCTTGCCCGGACTTTCCGCCAGTGGGATTACGACAAGTTGCCGGATCGCATCGAATGGCTCAACAAGAAGGTCCACGGAGCTTCGTCGACCAGCACCAAAAAAAATATCGTTTGGTACTTCCATTGTGGTTCGTATCCCCCTGTTCCTCAGTTTCGTATCGTTTACCCTCAACACCGTACCAACCCCCCTTGACCATCGCTTCCACATCTGTCATATTTCAACACTCAGGCCACGGTCAGGACCGCACGGGAGAGCTCAGCGGCGCCTATAACCTACGATGGATGAATCAAACATACGCGCAAGTGGTTGCTTATAACAATGCTCTGGGCTGGGATGTACCACAAAACCAGCACGCGATGGAGTGGTACTCGTTGTGGTTGAATGCTACCGGTGGTGTATGATCGTGTAGTCGTATCCTTTGCACGTTCATCAAGGAGAAACCGACTTTGGAAAGGCAGGACGTTTCACAGATATGTTGGGAATGTTTTAATAAATAAATACAAAAGTAAATACAGCGAAACATAATAACATGGTCGTCCGCGTGCCGGATATTTCAGGTCACAACATTTAAAATGGTTCAAGGCGTAGTATGTATCACCTATCAGAAAATAAGGAGCCACGCCATTCGAATTTCAAAAACAAACAAACAAACAAATAACGAATAAATGCATAAATAAATAAAATGTTTAACTGAAGTGAAAAAAAGGCAGAATAATGTCGATGAATTGGACGAAAGTAGAGAATAAGTTAGAAGGTGACCAATCACAGGATAGCTGAAACCGGACAACGAGGTCTATTACTATATATTAACAACGCACTCGCGCCAAGTATGCTAAATGGTGTTTGCACACAATCTATTCAAAGTCATCTGGTGTAGGTCTAGGACGATCCTTCGATTCCACGGCGCCGTGAGGGATGAGCCGGCGGGCATTCAATCCCGCAAGCGAATTTCTGAAACGCAACCAAAAACGGCGATCTCTCATAAACGGCGAATACGTCCACCGCCTCCATGATACGGGAGAGTCGATGGGGGCATACCAGGTCGAGACGAATGTGCTCGAGCATCCTGAGCAGCAGGGTGCGAGGCTCCGGATCGGCGATGACGATGACAGGCCCGCACCCGGTGGAGATGTCGAGCGAGGCCAGCACGCTGTGGCGATCCTGCGGCGGTGGCGCTTCCGCGCACATTTTCCAGGCCCAGTCGATCACGCTGAGGAGAACGCCGAGTTCGGTCGTCTTGAACGTCGTGTGGTGTGTTTGCGTCAGGAGGTACTCCATCGCTTCCACACTGAGCTCCGACAAGTCCCCGAGGTTGATATTCTGGTCCTGGAATGGTTGCAGGAGAAGCTCGTACATTTCCTTGTTCCCCGCAGAGGGCGGCATGACGGAACAGGCGTGCGAGAGGGGTCGTTGATAAAACGAGACGTCCAGGGTGCGGAACCCGCACTCCATCGACTCGATGACGGCGGCTTTCATATTGTCAAGGAGCAGGAAATCCGCTGCCGCGTACACATCCACTGTTGTCGTTCGTGTCATGTATGGGAGCTTCTCGGTGTACATGTAGGAGAGCACGATGTCCAACGCCTCGGAACCAATCTCGTTCAGCTGGACGATCCGGGAGCGCCCCTCTTGCATCGGGCCGTACAGCATGGCCTTGAAGACGTCGCAGCGGCTCGCCGCGATCGTCCGATTGGTGCCGAGCTCCACCCCGTCGGAACAGCGGATGACGACGTCGTGAAACCGGGCGTCGTTGTGAAGGGCCTTGATGTCGGCTTTGAGGTCTCTGGGAGTTTTCGGATCAGCTGTGGAGGCGTTAGCTGGTTGGCTCAGGCTAGGAAGAGACCGTGAGAACACGAGTGTGGCATGGACTGACCGTCATTCATAAGCGAAGGGTTAAGGATTTTTTTTTTAAGTTTCTCTACGAACGACATGAAGGCGGTTCTCGTTGCGACCAGATAAGCGATGGGATGCACGTACACTCGGGCCATTGGCTGCGCAAAAGTCATGTGATGCGGGATTTTCCAAAAATCCTCCTTCGCCCTTTTTGCCCTTTCCGCCCTTTTTGCCTTTCCATCCTTTTACCCCCACCTTTTTCTTTCTGTTTACTCTCGCTGACACAAAGTGATCTGTCCAGATAGTTCGCCATTTATCATGTAATCATAAACTTGCTTCTTCAAGACGTACGGTTGACTGCCTTGATACAATCGCAGTAACAAATATTGTATGAACCTGCAATAGGGGGCAAAAGGAACAAGATTGATGGAGGGCAAAGCATCATTCTTGTACATGTTAAGGCAGGTATATCCGACAAGTTTACCAACATTCAAGTGACCATCAATTAAAACAAGCAAGCGGTTGGCTTCTCCAGAACTTTTGCGCCTAATACTGTTTCACTCCTAGGCTTTCCATTACCGCATATCACATAAAGGGAAATATACAAAGTCAACCGCAACCAACTTCATCTCCATCAAACCGTCCAGCAGGAAAGAGGCCGCCAACTCCTAAAAGGGGTCCAAAGAACTCGAACCTGCCAGAATCCGTGAAGCCGCCACAGTTGCTAGTGGACGCCATTCAAACTCTTCAAAACGACACAGCATTCCACGACTGCCATATACATATACTGCGCCGATGATGTTGAAATCGGTGCCAACAAAGCCTTCCTTTCGGCAAGGTGTCTTTTCTTCAAGAAAATGCTCTTTGACCAAAGAGAAACGTACGAATCTAGGCACAAGAAAATTACGTTGAAACATATCAGGCCGCCAGCGGTTAGGCTGGTCCTACATTACATTCACACCGACAGCCTTCCCGTTGGAACGGAGCCCCTTACAGCTATCGAAGCGTACCTTGCGGCAGATTTCTTGCTCCTGCCAGAACCTCAGGAGAAGCTGGAGAGGCTTATTGGAGAATTGGCTAACTTCGATCCAAAGCACGCTGCCGTATTACTTTCGCACCCGTGTCTCCAAAAGACACCGTGGACAATGTGCGATATTATTCTGGAAACAATTCGCTCAAGGTCGCTCGCCATCGGAGACCTAGATGAGCTGGAACCCACGGCGATGGATTACATGCTCCAAATCACAAGGACAGACCATTTTACAACGAACGAATATGACCTACTCGTTTGCATCATCAGCTGGGCTTGGGGTCGGTCCGCGAACGTGCCACCGATGGAAGCACGTCTGACTATGCTCGAATTGAAGGATGTTGACGGCACCGAAGTGAGCATCGATATTGTCGCACGAAAGCCACGTAAACTATTGAGGAAGATGACTCACAATACATTGACGTCGATTTAATATGCCCACCGATTGGCGCGCATAGTCGGCGCCGTTGATGTTTTTAGTAATTCTGATGATGACCCGCTGGGCATTGCGATTCGAAATGACGCTTGTAGCAATACGCTCTGCGAACCAAATCATTTATCAGGGACGCTGGGGCATTGGCGACGGAATAAGTATAGAGTGCATCAAAAGTCAAATTGTCCAGAGAAAAGGAATTGGTGGCGGGAATAATAAAAATGTATACTATTGGCTCGGGTCGCGTGCTGAAATTTTGTTGAATCGTTTGTATTACCTGCATTGCAAATGGGTCACGTTTTTTTTAAAAAAAAAAAAAAAAATTGGAACCCATTTATTTACCCAGGACCCAGCAGACCAGCAGACTGCTTATGCATTCGGCCTGAATCAGGTGGAGAGATACCAAAACTAACCTCCGCCTAATAATTATATATACAAATAGACAAATAGAGCAATGCTGATCTCGGCCAACCGAATGCGGTCGAGCCAAGACGCCTACATACCGAATGTGGTCAAGCCAAGGCGCCTTGATATACCGAATGCGGTCGAGCCAAGAAGCATGCCTTTGCCTTGACATACTCTCCTTGGCATACTCTCCTTGCCGTCGTCGCGGGACACACGGTGGTCGGTCACAGTCGGCACCGGATGGCCGCGCCGGGATGCGCAGTAAAGGTCCACCCGTCCGACATGTTGCGCTCACGCACACGTGAGCTGTTCGATCCGGCTGGCTGGATGGATGGCCAATTCTGGACCGCGGAGGAGGCACAAGATCGCGGGAGATTTCGTGGACGATCGCGGGGGACGGGGGTGGATAGACCCGACTGTCGGCATCATTTAATCCTGCCGACCCTCGAAAAACTATGTTCCCCATGGTTTGGCTCGATGCAAGGCGGTAGTTGTTTCACATAGATGCGGCCTCCCTTTCGGTCTGTGGAAAAAGATTTACAATGCATAAACGGGGTCGGATGCATGAGGCGGGGTGGACATTCTGGCTGGTTTCCACGCTTTGTGACTAGGGCGGATGGCAATATGCGGGGGGTGGGTGTTGTATGGTGCTTCGGACACACGTGTCTCGTTCGCACTACGCCATTGGCGATTGGGACGAATTGGGTGTCCCGTATAGAGTACAAGCGGACGTTATATATTTCGGCGGGAAAATGGAGCAGGTGACATTGGGTTGCTCACACACGGGTGGAGAAAAACAATGAGCGCATGACTTTGGGGCCCTACCACCTTGCCGATCACCCCTCACGTGAGGGGCTGGGCTTATATGAGACAAAGTTTATTGAAAAGCCAATCTGGATTGGTACCTTTTTGAAAATCTCATCGATTATGTACACGTGTATGCTGCGAGTACCATCATTGGCCAGGCCAGGAACAGTATGATGCGGAAATGCGCACCGCGCACGAGCCACCTTAAAAGTCATAAAAGTCATTCCTGACGTGCATAAGTCCATTCCCGACCTCGCCACACTACACACTACAAATCATCGTCTTTACATACCACACCCACTCATCCAACTACCTAGACATATACAAATGGAGGCACGGACGGGTCGCGAGAAGCAAGTTTACGACAGCAACAACGTTCGTCAGGTCGCGGGCTGCGTTCCCATCAACCCGCAGACGGGCCAGATCCTCCTCATATCACGCACCAAGCGCGAAAACCAGTGGATCCTGGTATGAAAATCTCCACATACCTGTCGCTCTCTTCCTTGGGCGAAAGTGTCGCGGGGTTTTGCAAGTCGATGATATGCACCATGATGTCAACCCTCCCCCAAAAAAAAAAAAACAAAAAACAATTCCATTCCGGTCACCTTGTAGCCAAAGGGCGGATGGGAGTCCGATGAAACTAAGGAAGAGGCTGCGATGAGGGAAACGTATGAAGAGGGTAAGTTCATTCTTTTCTCCATGATTTTGCTCAGCATCGTATAATCGCCCCATATTAAATCCCGCCCTCTCCTATTCCTCTACACCCAGCCGGTCTACGCGGGCGAATCACCGGCTTCCTCGGTACTTGGGACCAATACAAGAAAATGCGTAAGAATGTCGTTGTCACCGACGGCCGCCCCGCCGCCGTCTTCTGGCTTTACGAGATGGAGGTCGATGAGCTGCTGGAAAAGTGGCCCGAGGACACCAAGCGCACCAGGAAGTGGGTCGGTATTCACCACGGTTGGGCGTTCACCATTGGGCGTTCACTGGAATTTTGGGACACGCGTGTTTAACACGAGATGAGAGCAAGACTGAACTCTCTTTTCATCCACCATCCGGATACACAAATAGTTTCCATACGACGAGGCCATTGCCGCCCTGGACACCATGCCCTTCATGCAAGAAGCCATACGTCGGAGCTCCATCTCCGCCGCGCGACAGCAACAGTTACAGGTGCGTCCAATATCTATATAGGAAGCAGGGTTGCAGGTTACGACGACATATTCGGTCAACTGGCATACTTGTACCGATGAATCGCGAGTCGTTTAATAATTAACATTCTTCAGGCCCCAGCGACGAGCGAGAAACCTGTGACTATTGCGGAACCTGCGCCTCGAACCCCCGAGAAGCCCTCCCAGGGCGGGAAGCGATTATCCAAGACACCCAATATGCCCTCCCGACTCTGGTTCCGGAACCTGATTTCGTGCGGCCTGTTTGCTTGAAGCTCTACGGCTATCCCTTTCGGCGACGTTTTTTTCTTTTTTTGGACATATCCTTGACTTCAAGGACCTCTAGATTTTTTTTTTTTTTTTTTTTTTTTTTTTTTTTTTTTT
>RBNI01001236.1:0-23569 GCA_003990745.1 Jimgerdemannia flammicorona | reverse complement strand
ATAGACATCCTTCTTAGTGGTCTATATAAAGTAGACCTCTTATTCTTCTTCATCAAACTCTCCAATTTCCCCAAAGGTAATGGTATAGGCCTATTTCCTATTATGGTAGTATTGCTTGGCTGAGTCTTGTGCTTAGTTTTTTTATACATTCATATAAGTAGTGGCCTTTTTCTCTATAAGTATAGCAGATATCTCTCTTCTTGTCTGAGGTGGTGGAAAACTTTTGAACTAGTCAACAGTCCCTTCTTCTGATTTCTTTTATCATATCTTCTAGGTGGGCAATTATTTCACAAACTTCTTAGCTAGCTTCTCTATGGGATCACTATTTCTCTACTACTCAGTAGCTCTTGGCTAAGGTGTATTTTAATTGATTACTAAGATAGGGATTACACTGATTACCTTAGGTACTTCAATTCTAACTTTAGTAATTCTTTTCATTGTTTGGTCTTGTAGATATCTGGCTATCCAGTATCACTGGGCATAAGTGACCTTCTGTGTGAGATCTAGGATCACTGGTAATAAACAGATAGCTATGGCTATCTCTAGGTGAACTTCTTCATAAAGTTATCTCAGCTACTTGATCTTGGATGCCAGGAGTATAATCTACAAGGATTATCTAATATTGAATTCTGGTGTAGAATATGTTTAGATCCTAACTCATTTCTTAGTATATTATATTGAGCTGATTCTTTAGAGCTTGCTTGATCTCATCTATATAGTAGGTGCCTTGAAGCCAGATCTTCTGTACTGCCAACATAGCATTATTATTATTTTCTATATAGGTTACAGCTATAAATAATGCTCTTACTAGACCTTGAAGACTGAAGAGTATGGGGGCTACTTGCTACCTTGCTGTCAGGATTCTATAATAATATATTGCTTGAATCATTAATGAAGATAATTGATTCATCTGAAGTATATTCATAAAATACTAGTAGTCTCATATCCATCTTGTATGAATATCTTGGTTCAATTTATATAGTTGTTTGAGTAGTAGTTGTTGTTCATTTTTTAACTTGAAAGTGAGAGATTTGTCTAAAATTACCAGACAATAGATACTAAGTTATAACATAGCAGAAGTATAATTGAGTAAGTATATCAGATTTCTATATCTTGGAAACTTGATCTTCTTTGATATTGCAGAGTCCTCAGGATACAGTAGGTAAGATTGAAGTATATCTGCCTACAGGCTTATGGTTCCGGTGCTTTCTCTTTGCTTTGAACTATTTAAATCTGAGGTTTATGCATTCTAGCTACTGGAATATTTATATAAGTTTACTAGCTATAAGATGGCTAAGTTATGACTATTTTTCCTATGAGTCACTTTTCACAAGTATGGATTCTCTACATTTATAAAATCTCTATGATTGTGAAGATTCTATATCTGTGGAATCTCTATATTTATAAAGTTTCTATATTTGTGAAATTACTGCTATCTATAAGACTATACTATATTTGGGAATCAGATTCAAGTACTATAATCTAATATCTATTCTCCTGATTTGTATTCCAAATTCAGTTCAACTATCACAATAGATTAGAATGAATAGAAAATAGGTCAGTCAGTAAATTGAGAGAGAAAAAAAACATAAGTTAATATTTGAATGAGTATATAGTAATATAGTATAGAGAAATGGAATAGGCTGGAATACTTGATTAAAGAACTATTGATAGATTATATGCTTTCAATAAGTTAATTATAATTTTATTTATAATCATAACTCAAAATAAAATAAGACAAGCTTGGAGATCAGAGCTATGAGAGTAATATAGTACTCTGAATGAGTTACATCAAATCCAGTTTTGATTTATTATATAATAGTTTAACCTAAATCTCAAATCTGAAATAATTCAAGCCAACTTAAATTAATTGGAATCACTCAATTTGAATTCTTAATCTATATTACTCAATTTAAATTCTTTAATCTAAATTTTTCAATTTGAATTCTTTAATCCAAATTCTTCAATCTGAATTCTTCAATCCAAATCCTTTAATCCAAATTATTCAATTCAAATTTTATAATCAAAATTCTTTAATTCAAATCATTCAATCTGAATTCTTCTATCTAAATTCTTTAATCCAAATTTTTCAATTTGAATTACTTAATCTGAATTACTTAATCTGAATCACTCAATCTGAATTCTTTAATCTGAATCTTTTTAGATTTATCATGTGACTCATATACTAGATATATCTATACAAAATACATAAACAAATATATATGTAATATTTTAGCATAGTTTATTTCTTTTCTATGTCTTTCTTGAATATTCTATAATCTTCCAGCACTTTCCACATACTTAGAAATCCCCTTCTTAGCACCGAGCATTAACTAGTACTTATTTAGCTAGTCATGGAATATCCTGAAAACTTGTAGAACTATATTTGTCATCATTTATCATCTTTGCTGAGAACTTTTCTCTTATGATTTTCCTTTGATTTCTCAGATCCTTCTGGATCCTTCTTTCAGATCTTGTATAAATATCCCCTTTGTTCTCATGAATAAAATCTCAGAATATTTTCTCTCAGAAATCCTTTGAGAATACTTGAATCCTTAGTATCTCTTCGAGCTACTTAGGACTACCAGAACTAGTTGCTTCCTTATTTAGAAACTAGAACTGTTACACTTGGAGCAGCAGTTAAGATATAGCTAGCCTTATCAAGATACCTCTCAAGATATCAGTCACAACACTATGGAGGACAATGGGTGGAACTCTTCATACAGTATCTATGGTCCAGGCAATATCTCTTACCATCAGTAAGAAGAAGAAGAAGGACAGCCAATTCCCACTTAGTCAACTGGGTCCATTGAGAGTCTTTTGCAGACTGCATTAGCTCAGGTTGCCCAACTTCAAGAATGTATAAAAAGAAAGGAAAGCAAGGCCTCTGCTTATATATACCTCTACACCACCACTGACAGCAATACATCTAACAGCAGTTACTATCAAGCCTCAGAAGCCTGATACCTTTGATGGTCAAAGAGGAGGACTGTCTACCAATGCCTGGCTTTTCCAATTGGAGCAATATGGAGAACTGACCAATTTGGAAGAAGCAACACTAGTCCAATTTGCTACCACACTCCTCTGAGAGAATGCTACAATCTGGTGGTGAAATCGTGTTCAGAATACCAGATTCTCTGGCCAAATCAAGACCTGGGGCAAATTCTCTGATGCTATTCAAGACCAATTCAAACCATCAACAGCACCAAGGCTGTGTGAGACTGTCTGGCAAATGTCAAACAACTCAAGTCTGTACAAGTATATAATGCATAATTTCTGTCAATCTTGCTAGAATTACCACATGTCACTGAAGATGAGAAGGTCAACAAGTACATCCAAGGCCTGAAAGGTCAAACCCAAGTTTGTGTTGAACTAGAAGAACCCAAGGACCTAGATATGGCAATGAAAATTGCTGATAGGTTTGATATCATCACTTATGGTCACTACTTTGAACAGAAGAGACTGCCTTTCAACAATAACAACAACCACAGAAGGGAGGAACCCAAAGTCAGAACTGTTGGACCTGCCCCCATGGACCTAGATACCATCAACAAGAACAAGAAAGGCAAGCTTATACCCAAAGAAAAGGAGTGTCTCAAGAAGGCTGAAGTCTGCTTCTTTTGCTGTCAGCCTGGTCACATTGTAACTAAATGTCCCAAGAAAACTGCTGAACCAAAGAGGATCCTGGTCCTGTCCAAAGACACTCAAGGTCAATCAGTCAAACAAAAAGTTACTCAATTTCATATAAGTCAACCCTAAGGCCCAGATCTCTCAAGTACAGTCAGAAGGAGCCATTGGTTTGGACCTTCAAGCAGTACAACAAGTCACTATTCCAGCACATGAGAGAAGGCTCATTCCAACTGGCCTTTCAGTTGAAATTCCCAAGGAACATTATGCAAGAATTGCACCAAGATCTGGCCTCAGTTTCAAGCACTCATTAGATATTGGTGCTGGAGTTATTGACTCTGACTTCTGAGGTAAAATGTAAGTCCTGCTAGTCAACCACAAGAACCAACCATGTACTGTCAATGAAGGTGACAGAATTGCACAGCTCATTCTGGAGTAAGCCACCCTACCATTCATCAAAGAAGTACCAAGCTGTCTTCAACCAAGCAAGATCAGAAAGGCTTTAGTAGCACTGACAAAGTTCCAAGCATAGCTGAGAACTAAGCCAATTCAATGCTCATCTTCAAAGGTCTAGTCAAGGGACAAGAGCTAGATGTTCTCATAGACAGTGGAGCTATTGGGAACTTCATCAACAAGAACCTCAACAACAAGCTCAAGATTCTCACCAAACCAGCTGGCAAGAATGGTAGAGTTGTCACTGCAGATGGCACCACCTTACCAATCGACTCAATTGCTGCTAAACTTCCCCTCAAGATCCAGAAGTACTGGGAATGTTTAGATTTCGAGGTAGCACCACTAGGAGACCATGACCTGATCCTAGACAAACCCTGGCTTACATGATACAACCCTCAGATTGATTGGACCAAGAATGAAGTCACCTTGATCCAGGATGGAGCCAACATTACCATCAAGCCAGACAAGACTTAGACAAGAACCCCACTTGCTACCCTTCAGCAATTCAGTTCAAGAAGGTCCTCAAAAAAGCTACCTGTACCTTTGTGGCACTGATCCAACTAAAGAAAGAAGACAAGAAGCTATCAATTAGTGAAAGTGTCAAGTTACTGCTGAATAAGTACAAAGATGTCTTCCTGGACAAACTACCTGGTCTACCACCTTCAAGAGACCATGACCATGAAATCAAGTTGGTATCTGATGCAGCTATACCTAAGAAGAGAATGTACCATATATCTCTACTTGAAATTGAAGCAGTCAAGAAGGAACTCAATGAACTCATTGAGTGAGGAGCCATTTAACCAAGCAAGTCACCCTTTGGCTCCCCAGTCCAATTTGTCAAGAAAAAGGATGATAATCTGTAAATATACATAGACTACTGAGCACTCAACAAGATCACAGTCAAGAACCACTATCTGCTACTGCTCATAGATCAAATCTTTGATGCTCTCAAAAATGCAAAGTACTTCACCAAGATTGATCTCACCTCTGAGTATCACCAAATTCGAATCAAGCCAAAAGACATACCCAAGACTACCTTCATGACACCCTTTGGTCTCACTAATGTGCCAGCAACCTTTCAAGACCTCATGCAAACTGTCTTCAAGGATCAGCTCTATATCTTTGTACTTGTATACATTGATGACATCCTGATCTTCAGTAGCACTGAAGAAGAACACCTCAAGCACATTGAACAAGTCCTCAAGATCCTCTGTGAGAACAAGCTCTACACAAAACTCAAGAAATGTAAATTTTTCAAAGATTAAGTCAATTACCTTAGACACATTGTATCAGTCAAAGGAATTCAAGTAGACCCAAGGAAAATACAAGCCATTGAATAGTGGCCTGTACCAGCAAACCTCACTGAACTTAGGTCCTTCCTTGGTCTGGCTGGATACTACTGTTGATTTGTCAAGAACTTCTCTGGTATTGCAGAATCTTTAACAAACCTCCTGCGAAAGGAACCCAACTCTGACCTCTATGTCCCCTACATCTGGGATGCCTTCTGTCAACAAGCTTTTCAAGAACTCAAGAACTATCTGACCCATGCACCTGTCCTTAGAAACATAGACCCAAACTTGAAGTTCATGGTCACTATAGATACATCTAACTTTGCCATTAGTGCAATCATTTCTCAAGATGATGGTCAAGAACACTGACCTATTGCCTTTGAGTCATAAAAATTGTCCCCAGCAGAACAAAAGCTGGCTACTCACGAAAAGGAACTCCTGGCAATCATGTATGCCCTCAAGACCTGGTGATACTATCTAGAAAGAGTTGAGTTTGATGTGATCACTGAACACAGGTCTCTTCAGTATATCAACACTCAACCAACCCTTTCTCAATAAGCCAAGTGGAGTCAACTGCTTCAGACCTTTACCCCAAATATCATCTACAAGTCTGGCAAAACTCTAGTTATACCAAATGCATTTTCAAGAAGACCTGACCTTACCACAATTTTACAAGTCACCATGGCACCTGAATTTCTCGATCAGATCATGAAGGCATATGAACAAGACTCTCTGGTTCTACAAAGGAACACCAAGGAATTTAAGAAAAATTACACTATCAAGGATAACCTCATATACTATTAAGACAAAGTATATATTCTTACCAACCCTGAACTATGGTATAAGATTCTTCATGAACCTCATGATTTCCCACTAGCTGGTCACCTTAGAACTGAGAAGACCATCAAGAATATCGAACAAGACTACTACTGGCCAAACATGCTCAAGGAAATCAAGGGGTATGTCCAAAGCTGCGATCTTTGTCAAAGAAACAAGTCAAGCAACCAAGCACCTGCTGGTCTTCTACAACCCTTGCCAATTCTGACCAAGAAGTTTGAACAAGTCACAATGGACTTCATTGTGCAACTCCCACAAACCAAAACAGACTATGATGCTATTGTTGTGTTTGTGGACCATCTCACCAAGATTTCAATTGCTGAGCTAACTACAACTAATGCCACTGCCCCAGAAATTGCAAGAATCTTCTTCAAGACTGTCTTCCACCATTATGGACTTCCCTGAGTAATTATCAATGACCATGACCCCAAGTTCACAAGTCACTTCTGGCAAGCACTCTTCAAGACCCTTGGAACCCAAATTGCTATATCCACTGTCTTCTATCCTCAAACTGATGGACAGACTGAGCGAATGAACAGAACACTTGAACAAATGCTCAGAAACTATGTGTCTTATGAGCAAGATGATTGGGACCACTATCTGATTTATGCTGAGTTTGCTTACAACAATGCCAACTAATCATCAACTGGTCTTTCCCTATTTCAGCTACTTCATGGTCAAAATCCCAAGACCCCTGTAAGCCTAGTCTCATTCCAGCAATCTAGTCACACACAAGTCCCCACAGCCCAGAACCTTATCAACAAAATGGATTTCCTTCTCAAGATTGCTACTACAAACTTGCAAAAGGCTCAGCAACATCAAGCTAAGCATGCAGATATGTAAGAAGCAGCAAGATGTCATATATAATATTGGAGATATGGTTCTACTCAAAGCCAACAACATCAAGGCTCAAGCTCAAGTCAACTGCCAGTCAGCCAAATTCCAGCCCAAATACCTTGGACCCTTTGAGATCACTGAGCAAGTCTCTACCTGGTCTTACCGTCTCAACCTGCCAACAACCATATATATACACCCAGTTTTCCATATGTCACAACTCAAGGTCTGGAACCAGTCACCCCCATACCCTGGCTGAATTCTGACACCATCAGTACCAGTCATAGTTGAAGACTATATTGAGTATGAAGTTGAGAATATCTTAGACAAGTGAGTCTGATACTGTTGCATAGAATACCTAGTCAAGTGGATGGGTTACCCTGAATATGATGCTACCTGAGAACCTGCCACCAATCTCAAGAACTCCCAAGACCTCATCCAAGAAGTCAAGCAAAAAGGAACTCATTAACTGCCTGTGAGGTTCTCCTCTTGAATAGTAGATGACCTACTGCGCTGATCAGGCACATTAAGCATTGGGGCTCTTTAAGGGATACAGTATCAGAAATAAGAGATATAAAAGAACTCTATAAATCCTGCAATCAACGAGGTTTGAATCAGTTCTCATCTGATCAAGATGATACTTTGGCCCTTGCCTTATATAAGGACATCCAATCCTTGTCAATGAGTTGATATATTTAATTTGAAGTTTCTTTTAGTCTTATTGTTTTGTTATATATAACTTTGAGAATTCAATGAGGATGTTGATTCTTAAGGAGGAGGAGATGTAATATTTTAGCATAGTTTATTTCTTTTCTCTGTCTTTCTTGAATATTCTATAACCTTCCAGTACTTTCCATATACTTAAAAATCCCCTTCTTGGTGCCAAGTATTAACTAGTACTTATTTAGCTAGTCACAGAATATCTCAGAAACTTGTAGAACTTTATTTGTCATCATTTGTCATCTTTGCCAAGAACTTTCCTCTTGGCATTTTCCTTCGATTTCTCAGATCCTTCCAGATCCTTCTTTCAGATCTTATATAAATATCTCCTTTGTTCTTATGAATAAGATCTCAGAATATTTTCTCTCAGAAATTCTTTGAGAACACTTGAATCCTTAGTATCTCTTCAAGCTACTTAGGACTGCTAGAACTAGTCACTTCCTTATTTAGAAACTAGAACCATTACAATATAGTATATCTAAGTACTTATATTAACTGACCAATCTTTAACAATTTACAGTACCAACAATATCTCAATTTAAATATCTTTGATAGTTCAACTTACTTCTTATAATGTTTATTTTAAAATCTGATAATATTGTACTAAAATTAGTAATAAGACTATTTATAGTTGCTGTGGGTAAATAATAATAATAATAATAAAAGATATATTTGCAATATAACTAACATATTGTATAATATATATACATAATATTGATCTTACTAAACTCATCTAACTTTATATATTTATTATATAGCCAGAAGTTCAAAATATATAGTAGTTCAATTTTGAATATATACAGAAATAAATAAAATCAATCTCTAAGCTATAGTGAGTACAATTATCTTCCAAAATATAATTATCCCACTCTCTGAAATTAATAACTCTATTTAATAAAAATTATTTAGCCATATACTTTGATAGAGTTTTAAAATTAGCTTATTTGCTAGATTATATATATTGTAACAGTGACTCTAGAATGATGACATTAGCACAGAAGACAGTCTTTCCTTACAAGCTACTAGATCAGAGCACAATTAGATTATATGGTATACAAGATAAGCAACAATGACCAACTATGAGTCCTTGTAACCACAGTACAAGCATCTGGAGGAATATAAAACAAGGATCAAGGAACTACAGTAGCAGCAACCAATAAGACCCACTAATCCCAAAATAGCCCAAAGACTTACCACAAATGAAATACCTGCCATCTGCCAAACCTCAAGGTCAAGAAACCACCAAGGCACCTCAGTCAAAGAAAGGATGTTCCAAGACATCAGAAGAGCTATGAGGACCTACTCAAGAAGGACTCCTAGTATCAACCTGGGTACTGGTGACCCTTACCACTATATCCTCAACTGTCATAAAATGCAAACAAGGATCTCCATTGCTACTGAATGCCTCCAAATGTGGCAGGTATATGAAATAGGAAACTTCCTCTGCTGGGAGTTTCCATAGGCCAGCCCTCAAGAGCTACAAGATACCACTCCCATGGATATACATAAGGCAAGGATGGCTAAGAAGATTCATCAGATCTTCAGGCATACACCATGGTCAATTCCCAACTTGGAGTATGTTAGAGTCTCAGATTTCAGAGACCTGTCATCCTGCCATATCAATGCACTAGAAGCCAGGATAGCTACAGAGGCCCAGCCCACTATCACCCTCAATAGTGATAAAGTAGAAGACTTCTGGCACTCTATTCTCCAGGACAACCCAGACCAATTTCTGCAAAGATTGATCTCAGTATTCCAAGGCCCAAGCATCCAGATTAGACCTCCCCAATACCCCACATTTGTCCCCTATTTTGTGGAAGAGAACCTCATAGACTGGAGAGCTCCAGATCTCCTTGTTCCTGCTGTTGCCACTGCCAAAAATAATGACATTATCAGCAATGACATCATCCCATGTGACTTCGATATACATGAGACACACAATATATATGAAATACCCAAAGTACATGAAATGCACAACCTATGCAACTTTGACAAAACATTCATGGACCTCATTTCCTTCCAAGATATCCTGACCTCTGATGATAAGAATAAAGCCCCCATGGTTCTGAACATTCTGCTCTAAGTTCCTTGTTATACTGAATAATGCCAGCACCAGTATTCTGATGTGATATCAAATTATACCAGTATCCTGAACCTGTACAACCATCAATACTGACCCTGGAACTTAGCAGTATTTCCTGTCCTGGCATTATATTTTAGTTATTGGAATTTATATTTAGCTTTATATCTTAGCAACTATTGAATTATATTTTATATAAATACTCCTCTTATTTTCTCTGAAATAAAGTCAGTCTTCTCAGTACAATATACACAATCCCTTACAAGTAATCTAAGAGATAATAAGACAGTTTAAAGATAAGAAGTTTGAGGACTATAAGACCTTGGGAAGGCACTCCAATAAGAAACTTATTACAAACTTGAGTCAGTCTAAGAGATACATCTTGAAGAGAATCTGGCATATTTGAAGGACTCTGCAACCACTATATGATAACTTTGTGCCCATTGGCTGGTGATTCAAGATGAATCCCTCACTTTCAAGCTGAAAAATGAACAACTCCCACAACAACTACCCTGACTACAAGAGTCACCCCTGCAAGAATTCAAGACAAGATGGAAATATGTCCCACCATATTCTATAGATATACTACTGAAGAGTCAATCCTGATCTTCATTGAAGACTTTGAAAAATTTACTACTATATGAGCTCTTGGTGTAGATGCTCAATTGGCCCTTCTACTAGTCAGCCTCAGAGGACCTGCCAGAGATAAGTTCAATGCAGCCACTATGGCTAATAATGGTGCAGCCAAACTTGCCAACATGAAGGTCTTCCTCAGAACAACATATTATACCAAAGAGATCAAGCAAGCTCTCAAGGATTAACTCAATACTATCTGCTAGAGACTTAGTAAAGATCCTAACTCATTCTATATCTGAATCTGCCACCAGATTATCTTGGCTGGCTATGATGTTGCCCTCAAGAAACAAATAGTAAATTCAACCTTACTCAAAGGAGTTCACTCTGAAATTTCCCTAGCAATCTGGTCTACCCCAGCTCTACTGACCCTTGATCAGAAAGTGGTCTTTGCACAGAGATATTGGACTGCCAGACACTCTGTGGAACACTCAATGGAGAAGATAACTGGCATTAAGATGGAGCAATCAAAGTCAACTAGTATCATACCTGCCACAGTTGTAAACAGACAATCAACCCCACTTACTCCCAAGATAGCTAAAGCTGACCAAGTGGAAGAACTTGCCAAGCAGTTCACTGAGATGACTGCACACCTTGGTAATGTTATTAGAGAAGTCTGAAGTGCCAAAAGGAGACCAGTGCAGAGATTTACAGCTGCTATAGAAGAATGCAATATCACATAATTCAGATGTAGAGAAGAAGGCCACTATGCAAAGAATTGTATGACCAAAACAAGATGCAAAGCCCAACCAAGCAATGCTAGCAGAACCAGAGAACAAATCAATACAGTAGTCATTGAGGAGATTGGTGACACTGATGATGAAGAATACTATGAGGAGCTCAAATTCAACCCTGCTACTGAAGGTACCAGAACCCAGTCCAAGCCCTATGATAGGAAGAGCAAAAGTACACCAGTTGGAAGACCAAAGAAGACCCCAGCTGTCACTATTCAAAGTAAGACCCAACCTAAGAAGATTGATTAAGATATAGAGTTAGATGAAGCTGCCCACCAAATTATTGAAGGTACTACTCCAGTCTCAGGAGAAAGCAAAAGCAAGAAGGAACAGAAGCTGCATAAGACCAAAATCCACCAGTATGACATCTATAAGGACCTCAAGGAACAGAAGGTCAATGCCACTTTTGGACAGCTAGCCAAAGTCTCTGCCTTTAGACAGTAGTTGAGAGTAGGACTTGCAACTACTGCTAAGAATCAAGAGTATATGATTGTAGAAGCTCACAATGTACAAGAAGAATCTGAAAACTCAGGTGAAGAATCCAAAGACCAGCATAAGATATCAGTCTATACCCCATATCAGATTGAAGACTGTATCTTTGATACCATCATTGATATCAGTACTGGAGAATACCTCATGAGCAAGAAGGCAATTGACCACCTAGGCTGGGACATTGAAGAGTCCACCAAGATGGTCTATGTTATAGTAGATGGTATACAAGCTATCCCACTTGACAAAATATGAGAAGTCTCCATCAAGATAGGAGGAGCTACCATTCCAGTAAATATGATTGTTATAAGCACTACTAACTATGACATCCTCATTAGTAACCAATGGCTTCACAAGGCCAAGGCCATCATTGACCTCAATGCCCAGAAGATATAGATCAACTATAGAGGAAGAAAGATACAAGTCTCTATCAATATCCACAAAGGAGTTCTACCAGATATGGAGAAAGGAGATGAAGAGGACACAGAGGTCTTCATGCACTTGATGAACAAGAACAAGAACAAGACACCGAAGCTCACAGATGAGCAGTGGTACAACAAGATCATCAATGGCTATACCCCCCAAGGAAGATGCCCCCATGGTACTAAGATGTACTGCTCTGAACACCTGAATGACTACTGGTCCTGTATCAGTGAAGTCAGGAAAATCCACCAATAGAAATATAAGCAAGAAGCCACCAAAGCAAAAAGGAAAGCTGAAGAAGATGACCAGCCCCCAGAGCTTCAGGCTGACAGTGATGATGAGGAGAAACAAGAATCAGACATCATCCTCAAGGTCAAGACATTTCACCCTGAAGCCAAGATCCCAGAATACAAGACTGAAGGAGCTATAGGAATGGACCTTGCCAGTATTCAAGATACTACCCTCGAACCACAGACCACTACCCTACTTGGCACTGGAATAGAAGTCAAGCTGTCAGAAAACCATGCCAGAATTATCAAGACCAGGAGCAGTCTGGCCAAAAGTGAATCTCAGTTGAAGGAGGAGTAATTGACCCTGATTACACTGGCAAGATCTTTCTCATAGTCAGGAATCACAACCCCACCACTCCATTTGAAGTCAAGAAGTATGATAGGATTGGCCAGATGCTAATCTATGAAATCAAGAAACCCAAGATCATCAAAGCCATTGAACTCATCAAGACTGAGAGAGGAGAACCAGGCTTTGGATCTACTAGAAGAGGAGCCTATGCTACCACTAAGATTACCAAACTTGAGTACAAGAAAGTCAAGGATCAGAACAAGCACATATATACTATTGGAGAAAACTTTCCTCTAGAAGAACAACTTCTCAAGATTCTGTATCAGAATGAAGAAGTACTTGCTATAGACTTCAGAGATATCCACAATCAAGAACCCAAGTACTACTATGAAGTTGACACTAGTGATACCAAGCCCATCTACAAGAAAGCCAGATCCATACCATCTGCCTATAGAGAATGGCTGTGAGCAGAACTCAAGGAAATGGAAGAAGCCAGAATTATCAAGCAAGCTATCAGCCCCTGGGCCTCACTCATTGTCCTTGCTCTGAAGAAAGGAAGCAAGCCTGGAGAGTTTGTGCCAAGACTCTGCATTGACCATAGGAAGCTCAATGCCATCACTAAGAAGGATAGGCAGTCATTGCCAAATATTCAAGAAATCCTTACCACTCTTGGAAGCAAAGCCAAATACTACACCACCTTGGATCTGTTCTCAGGCTTCTATCAGATTGGTCTCACTCAAGATGCCAGTGAGAAATCAGCCTTCATTACACCTGATACCACCTATATCTATCTGTGAATGCCATTTGGAATATGCAATGCCCCAGCAAGTTTTCAGCAAATGATGAACAGAGTCTTCAGTAATGAGATTGGAAAAAGGCTCTTTGTCTATGTTGATGATGTGATCATCTTCAGCAATACTGTATGTGAATATATCAATCATATATATCTAGCCCTCAAGAAGCTCAAGGAGCATGGCCTTTACATCAAGCTTTAGAAATACAAGTTTGTGGCTCAAGAAATTGCCTACCTAGGACACCTCATCAACTAGACTGGAATTCGCACAGACTGCATGAAGATTGAGGCTATTGCAGTCTACCCGAGACCCAGGACAACTACAGAAGTCCATGCCTTCCTTGAACTGGCCAGCTACTACAGAAGGTTCATCAAAGGATACTCTAACATTGCAGCATCTATCTACAAGCTACTGAAGAAGGAGACCAAATTCAAATGGACTAAGGAATACCAAGAAACCTTCAATGAACTCAAGACCAGGTTGACCCAAGCACCTATCCTTGAAGATCAGATTGGAATCTAAAATTCATCCTGCAGACAGATGCAAGTGCTATAGGACTTGGAGCAGTCCTAGCTTGAAGAAAGATGGACATGAATATGTCATCTCCTATGTAAGCCAAGATACCCATGGAGCAGAACAGAACTATGAGTCATGCAAGCTTGAATGCTTAGCAGTAGTTTGGGTAGTAGACAAGTTCCACTACTATCTAGCTGAGAAACACTTTACCATTCAAACAGACTATTCTGCTCTTGCCTGGCTATTCCACACTCTGAACCCCAAAAGAATATATGTCAGATAGATCTATAGCCTGTAAGAGTATGACTGTACTATCAAGTACCACTCAGGAAGAACTAACACCAATACTGATGCACTCTCAAGGACACCCCAAAACACTCCCATCAAGACTATTTAATATGAATAAGGAGGTATACTATGGATTAATCAGCTATCTTGGGCAGCAGAAGATGCCCAACCACCTCAAACCCTGGACAATCACTATCATCAACTGGACTTGAAAACAGTTTGAACTAGACAATACTATACTTAGAAAAGGAGGAAAGCTAGTAATACCTGAATACAAGAAGTATCAAGTAATGAAGGAAGTACATGAGGAAAGACATCTAGGAGGAACCAATACATATAACAAGACAAGAAGAACTATATGGTAGCCCAAGATAGAAGAAGACCTGTACCAATTTTTCAAAGGGTGTGACAAGTGCTAAAAACCAAAATAAGATCAGCAAGACCAGGTACCTGAGTCATCAAAAATTGAGCCTATCCCCTTCCAATAGATATCATTGGGCCACTACCAGTAATATTATCAGGAAACCACTATATTATAGTTATTGTGGACCTCTTCACTAAATAGATAGAGGCAGGAGCATTACAAGAAGTTAATGCCCTCTCTATAGCCAACTTTCTGCACTGAGAAATCATCTGCTGCTACAAGACACCAAAGCAAATCACAAGAGACCATGGCACCGAATTTGTCAATGGATTCCATGAGATAATGTATCAGAAATACAAGATCAAGCACATCAAGACCACTGCATACCACCCTCAAGGAAATGGACAGACAGAGAGAACCAACAAGACTCTCAAGAACATCTTAGTGAAGATCTCAGAGACATATGAGAATTGGGATAATTACCTCCCAACTGCCCTCTCTGTCCTATGAGTCATATGGTCACAGAGCACACACTTTACCCCAAGGGAACTGCTCTTCAGAGAAGAAGATTCTGATGGAACCTCAGTCACAAATCTAGACCTAACTTGGAGACAGATCAATGTAGAAATCTGGAGGCTATACCAAATCAGGAAGAAGGCTGACAATTACATCATCAAGTTACAAGTACTGACAAGGAAGAACACAGAAAAGATTCACAAGACCCTAGAACCTATCTGAATCAGAGAAAAGATTCTACTGTATTGAAATATGGTAGAAGTCTCATAGTCCCAAAAACTGGAGCCCAAATGGGAAGGACCCTTCTATGTGCAAGATATTAAGAGAACTACCTTCTGGCTTAGAAAAATCTCAGGGACCATACTGCCTACCATGGTACATAGGAACAGACTCAAGAAGTACCATGAATCTATACAAGAGAAGCAAAACATGATGACCACCCATGAGGTTCTAGTCTGTGAATCATAACAGCATGTCCCATGACCAGCAGGCTATCTGTCTGGACCATTCTCCAAGGGATATAACACCAGCAACTACTCATCTATGAGACTTTTGAAGCCAGAGGAGTTTGAACTATCAACTGATTGGTCAAGATCAGAATTAGGCTCTTGCTCTATATGAATGGAGTGACCCTTCACCATCACACCAAAATACAAAGGGAAGATACCAGCTCATAAATACCACTTTTTGATCCCTTGCCAGAGGTTATGGGATCAGCAAATTTTTCAGAACTGGACCAATGAATAAGGATGCTTGAGAAGATCCTTATTTAGGAGGAAGATGTAATAGTGATCCCAGAATGATGACATCAGCACAGGAGATAGTCTTTCCTTGCAAGCCATCAGATCGGAGTACAAGAAGATCATATAGCATATGAGATAAGCAACAATGACCAACTGTGAGTCATTGTGACCACAGTACAAGCATCCAGAGGAATATAAAAGAAGGTTCAAGGAACCACAGTAGCAGCAACCAACAAGACCAACCAATCTCAAAATAGCCCAAAGACTTACCTCAAATGAAATGTCTGCTGCCCACCAAATCTCAAGGCCAAGGAACCACCAAAATACCTCAGTTAAAGAAAGGATGTTCTAAGACATCAGAAGAGCTATGAGGACCTGTTCAAGAAGAACTCCTAGTGTCAACCTGAGTACTGGTAACCCTTACCACTATATTCTCTACTGTCATGAAATGGAAACAAGGATCACCATTGCTACTGAATGCCTCCAAATGTGGCAGGAGTATGAAATAGGAAATCTCCTCTGCTGGGAGTTCCCACAGGCCAGCCCTCAAGAGCTACAAGATGCCACTCCCATAGATATATATGAGGCAAGGATGGCTATGAAGATTCATCAGATCTTCAGGAATATATCATGGTTGATCTCCAACTTAGAGTATGTTAGAGTCTCAGATTTCAGAGACCTGTCATCCCACTATATCAATGTACTAGAAGTCAGGGTGGCTATAGAGGCCCAGTCCACTATCACCCTCAATATTAATAAAGTAGAAAACTTCTGGCACCCCATCCTCCAGGACAACTCAGATCAATTCCTGCAAGGATTGATCTCAGTATTCCAAGGCCCAAGCATCTAGGTTAGACCTCCCCAAGTCCCCACATTTGTTCCTGATTTTGTGAAAGTGAACCTCATAGACTGAAGATTTCCAGATCTCCTTGTTCTCACCACCACCACTGCCGAATGTGATGACATCATTAGCAATAACATCATCCCATGCAACTTTGATATATACGAGATGTGTAATATACACAAAATATCCAAAGTATATGAAATGTATAATCTATATAACCTTGATGAAACATTCACAGACCTCATCTCCTTTGAAGATATCCTGATCTCTGCTGGTGAGAATGAAGCTCCTATGGTCCTGAAAATTCTGCTCTAAGTTCCTTGTTACACTGAATAATGCCAGCACTGGCATTCTGAGGTGATGCGAAATTGTCCCAGCACTGACATTTGATGTAACACTGAATAATACCAGTACCAGTATTCTGATGTGATACCAAATTATACCAGCATCCTGAATCTATACAACCATCAATACCTACTCTGGAACTTATCAGTTTTTTCTGTCCTGGTATTTTATTTTAGTTATTGGAATTTATATTTAGCTTTATATCTTAGCAACCATTGAATTATATTTTGTATAAATACTCCTCTTATTTCCTTTGAATAAAGTCAGTCTTCTTGGTGCAATATATACAATCCCTTGCAAACAATCTAAGAGATAACAAGACAGTTTAAAGATAAGAAGTTTGAGTTCTATAAGACCTTGAGAAGACACTCCAATAAGAACTTGCTTATAACAAACTTGAGTTAGTCTAAGAGATATACCTTGAAGAGAATCTGGCATATTTGAAGGACTCAGCAACCCCTACATGACCATATAGATCAACTATTTATAACTATCATAAATAACTAATTACATAGTATCTTTGGTCTTCTTAAGTATGATTTATATCTACCAAGTACTGATACTATTTGCAATAATATTCCAAAGATCTATAGAAAGGAGTATGATAATCTCTACCAGAAACTTCAGATAAAATATAAGTAATACTATAATATTGTGATCTCTCTCCTCTTCTCTCTAAAAAAAAGCTCAACAATCTAATTTTATCAAATAAATGGAATTTGATAAACAGAATTTCATTCATAATTAATATATAGATATCTTCAAATACTATTTTATTTCTAGGCATTACTGATCATTAGATTGATATCAATTGATAGCTTCAATCTCTTACTCTCAATTTTATCAAGCTTGGAAATTTTTATTTAGGAGAAAATATTATAGATACTTTTATCAAATATATCATTAAGCTAGATATTATAACTAAGCTAAAAGAGGAGAGAGCTTGCTATTTTCTCATTAGAGAAACCCAAATAAAGACTTTTTTATTTCAAAAAACAGATTTTAGTCATTATGATAGACAATACTACAAATAATACAATATTTTTATATATTTTAACAGCCAATCTTCAATAGTAAAAAAATCCTTCAATATAGAAAATTACTATATAAATTATCAGATTTATATAATAAACTTTACTATGCAGTATTATCTTATATATATAATAAAATATTAAAAGACATAGGTGAAATTTGTGGTAAAAATCTGAGTATTATTTCTTATCTATATAAACTAGTATAATAATTTGATCATTTTTACAATAATGAAACAAATTTACTATACAGTTTAGATCTGTCAGTTAAGTCCTAAAAAAGCCAATATTGGATGACTACAAATATTGAAACTCAATATATTTAATGATCAAATATATACTAGAGTTTGCTATAGTTAGTACTTTTTGGTTAACTAATACAAAAATTAGTTTTAAGTTAATTGAGATATATTAATTAAATTTAAATATAAATTTTTTTTTATTAAAAAAAACAGTCAATAGAATCCACAGTTACTACTGATAAGAATATATGAGATAAAACTATTAATGAAGATGAGTAGGATGTATTGAGGAGTATTGTTAGACTATGGTCACTATATTCGGGAATTCTAGGCTCTTCAATCCTTTGTGTGCAATGCTACTGAGACACATCTGCTCCACAAGAAAGCCAAGCACTGATGAATTGTTCTCGAAATCCTTCAAAGCTGCAATCACTGTCATTATGAAAAAAGCTCCTCTCCATAATAATGAAGTAACCTTGCCATAGTGTCCCATGCCAATCCGCAGGAGTAGTTTCCTCCCATTGTCGAGATATAGAAGTAACGATGGTCGAGGTGAGAGTATATTGTCACTGGGTGTTGGTAAATACATTCATATATAGTTTCCATGTAACTGAAATTAGAAATAACTTAGTAAAATGAACTTCTTTGATAAAAAGAGTGATTGAAATGCCAACTGTTGCTGTACCCTTTCCACTAATGGGATGACAGATTTACTTTCTTTTGTTCTATGAAGTTTTGCACATTCTCGATTATAGTCTGCAGCTCTGCAGTTTTCAGAAAATTGTCCTCTATGTCCTTGAAATTCTTGCCTTGATATTGGAAGAGAGTGCATAGAAGAAGTCAGCTGCAACCAGTGATATCCTCAATTCATTCTTTTTCTCCTTCTTCACAATTCAGCAAGTAATTTTTGTAATTCGTCCACCAATTTCGCATCTCCGACTATTGAAAACCAATTGCTTTAGTATGTGAATATTTGCATAAGATAGTGAAGAAAAACAAATTTGCTTACCTCTGTCAATCCCCCAAACAATGAGACCTTTCTTTCATTCATCTGCTTCTGTTCTATATGCAAAGCCGACTTACAATTCGCCAATGTGCTCATTATGTAATAGTGGTTATAGGTGATACTTTCAAGGTCATCTTTGACTCTTTCTTTTTTTTCATTGGTCATTCTTTCATTGTCATTCTCATCGTTATCCAGGGCATTAAGTTGATTGACGATGAAATATAGATAGATCTCTTTCTTAGCCAATTCATGGCAGAATGAGTGTATATCATTCACAGATATGCAATTGTAGATCTTTTTCTGGTAATAGATGCTATCTGCAAATGTAAGAAGGAGAGCTGCCTGGAGGTATTCCAGGAAACCCCTAACCAAGGTGTGGCAATCTTGGAGAAAGACAACTCATTTTCCTTGCTAAAGGAGGAGACATACCATCGCTGTGAGGATGTGAAATTTTCCATAGCCAATAGACCTGAATATGAACAAGTCAGTATAGCCATCTCCACACTTCAGATTTTTGATCTCTCACAGTACTTAAGCGAATTCCTCTCGTCCCATGTATTTAAAGCTCCCGTCGTTGATGGCAAAGTGATCGGTTGGTTTCTTGAAACCCATAAAGAGGAACGGAAGCCTCAAAATATTGGTAGGGTTGGAATATTCCTCAGCATTGACGGGTGCCTCATCTTTGATCTTAAGAAATAGATTTTGGGAGGCAGTGATTTCTGTAGAAAAAATAAAATAAATAAACTAATGCTGAGCTCATCAGGACATAGTAGTGTAATACATACTGGGAGGTAGATCATTCTCATAATGTTTCTTCGAACAATTCTCATCTTCTATAAAAATGAATAGAGAATAAAAACAGATAGTTGGATGGGTAGCAGATACAGTGCCAAGTGAGACAACAGCGAGCAAGCATATGGTGTGAGAATGAGAAAATGATAAGGCAGACGGATGGACTCTTCCGATGACAGCAAGTGAACAGGCATGGTGGTTGTAAAAACCACAGAAATCAACAAATTTACAATGCCTAGATTTAAAAAGGCAAACAAAAAGGTGATGTAATCCATCCATACCTTGTAGAGCCACTGATAATGATGGAGATCGAGGCAACAGCATTTAAGAAATGAATGCAGGGAAGGTAGTATATATAGGTATGATGGTAGAGATGGGTACAAGCTACAAAGAGCAAAACTTGATAGTGAGGAAGAAATGCATCTGAAAGAGTAAGAGTGAATACAAGAAAATACGAAAATAACAAAGGGTTACCTTCCAATTTCGCAGAAATCGAGTCAATTCTATGTTGAAGAGCCAGAAATTTAGTTGAACAATTAAAAACAAAGCAGGAAGAAATGAATGAGCATGTATAATGAAATTAAATAACTGTATACAGTCATGCTAATTTTAGTATACCTTCTAGAGATTCTGATATTTATGCCGAAAAAGCAGAATCATAAAATCGAATGGAAGGAGGGGATATGAATGAGATAAATGTTTTGTGATTCAATGGCAAACAATCCAGTAATGTAAAAGGCAAATAGCAGAGGTTTCGGATATACTTTGGGTAGAAACAATGAGGATGGATGGATAAATGCCCCAAGGCAATAACGATAGAGCAAGAATACAAAGGAGAGAAATGCACCAAAGAGGGCAGTCGGACCTTTCTCCGGTACAATTCGTGTTACACAAACTTCAAGCAATAGTTTTTCGACACAAAGCGTAGGAAAGGTGATATAAACATGTCTTCGAGCAAGAGTTCTGATGGGCGTGCTGGGTCAGGTGGACCTGGGGCCTTTGGAGGGTCGAAGGGAGGCGAGGGTGCTGGAGGAGGGCCAGTGTCAGGTGGGAATGCAGGAGGAACTGGCCCTATGAGCTTTGCTGACAAGGTGAAGGAGAGTGGATGGCCGACTGGAACCAGGGCTGGTGCTGCTGTGGGGAAGGACAAGGCGAGCCTTGGAAGGGGGAGAGGTCTCCAGCCTGGGGGTGCAAGCATAGGGTCTGGGGATGTTGTGGCTGGGGGTGAGACTGCTGATGGCAGCATGACAGGGAATCAAGAAAAAAAAAGAGATGTGACGGCTGATGGCAGAGTGGGGCTGGGGTCACCGATTCGGAAGGGGGACCTGGCTGATAGTGTGATGGGGCTGGTGGTGGCACCGTTACTCAAGAAGTCGATCTCGGAGTTTGCGGTCACCTTGTGCTTCCGGGGCTTGGCAGTGACAGCGAGGATGGTGCTGGGGCTTATTTCGAAGCAGGTGGCTGGGGTGGCTTCAGTGAAGTTCTTGAAGGGTCTGGAGGGGGTCGAGGTGAGCTTTGAGGAGGTGGGTCCACTGGATGAGGTGCTGAAGACTGGCATTGTGGTGGGGGAGGTGGTGGTCCCTATGGTGCAGTGCTTGCGATGGGACCCCAGGGTGGTACAGCTTCTGGTGAAGGGAGTGCCTATGGTGACTAAGGAGGAGACGAGGAAGAGGGTGGAGGAGGTGATGATTGAGTATGGCGACATAGTGGATGTTGGCTTTTAGGTGTGGGAGGGGACTGCAATTAGGACGGGAGATGTGGATATCAGGATTCGGCTGGCGGGAAAGGAGGCCACAGGGAAGGAGAGGGACTGGCCCTCGGTGCTGATGTGGGGGGCCTTTGTCTGCAAGGTGTCAAAGGTGAAGGGGAGTGAAGAAGAGGAGGAGGACTTATTGGAGGCGCTGGAGGAGTTAGGGGGTGCTGTGGAGAGGAGGGCGAAGGCCTGGAAATTGTACGAGGAGTCAACACATCTGGAGGTTGTCAGCAGGAAGCGTGTCTGTATGGATAAGAAGCAGTGGGAGAAGGCCCAGGGATGTAAGAGGCAGAGAGAGCTGTTGGCGAATATGACAGAAGAGATGACGAAGCTGATGATTAGAGCCGAGGAGTCTGGAGGCACTGGTGCCAGTGTATGGGCTGGGAAAGGAGGAGAGGAAGTGGAGGCGAGGGAGGCAGGGGCTGGGGGAGTGCAGGGCAAGGACCATTTCGCTGATGGTACCTTCGAAGTGTGGGAGCCGGAGCTGGATGAAACCCCCCCCCCACTTATCAGAAGGGGCCCGGTTGGGAAGAGAGGACTGATGGAGGATACAAGGATGCAGGGGGCCCAGCAGGTGCACTTTGGAGTTCCTGATGTTGGGCAAGGGGGTCAAGTGGTGGCGGTTGGCGAGGATGAGCTGGTAGATGTTCCTGAGGAGGAGTGGGATGAGGCTGCCAGTGTAGGAGCTGACACCATGATGCTGGAAGCAGGGCGGCCAGGGACCCCAGGAGGGAAGGAGGTGGGGAACCTGTTGTGGATGTGCAAGGTGATGGACAATCTCGCGGCAGAAGCTTTGGGAGAGGTGGACTTGTGAGCGATGCCTGAGGAGCATTGGGCAAGGATTCTGCATAGTGATGGGATGGTGAAGGCACTGAAGGTGGAGATTCTGGGTATTTTCCTGGAGGAGGAGGGGTATGAGGTTGATGAGGTGAGGAGGGCAGAACTTGGGGTAGTTGCTGGTGAGCGGGTGGCCTACTGTTGGGCAGAGCGTCATGGCTTATAGCTCTGGCAGGAGGCTTGTATGGAGTATCGCGAGGAGTTTGAGGAGCATGAAGATGGGGCTATGGTAGAACTTCTGGGAGCATTGGCAGCACAGGAAGCTGGGGAGAGGGAGCTGGCTGCGGAACATGACTTGGACTTGGTGCAGGAGAAGTGGACTGAGGACTTGTAGAGGATGAGACCTAGATCTATCATTATTCCTTATGAACAGTACAACCAACATTTTCTCTTTGAATGTGAATGGGTTACGGGGTTCTGGGTGGTGCAAGAACATTTTTACTTGGCTCAGGGGATTGGAGGCTGATCTCTTTTTACTGCAGGATGTTCGATGTGAGTAGTGCTCCTAACAAGTCAATTTAATCTGGATTGGATTCGGATTGATTCGGATTGAATCCCATCCAGATCAACTCGGATGGGATTCGAATACCATCCGGATGGATTCGAATCAGATTCGAATCGGATTCGAATCGGATTCGAATCAACCATTGTTTTGATTTCCAAATTAGACAATTAAATGTTTACATCAATAACTTGATGAATAATCATCCAAATTTGATGATCTTGGTGTCATTTGAAAGCCCTTAATAAGGCCTATCTAATGATACCAAGAACATTGAAATCCGATCATGCGTTGCTGA
>RBNI01001235.1:0-23584 GCA_003990745.1 Jimgerdemannia flammicorona | reverse complement strand
CCCCCTATCTCTTCCTGATGAAAGACCACTTTGTCCAATATAATCCCTATCCTCCCACCACTCTGCTCACAGATTCTAGCCACCAAACTGCGACGTTGTCTCCCCTGAGGGCTCCAACCAACCCACCATCCTGTCAGCAGATTCCCCAACAGCTCCTCCCACCTTAATACCTTCTCCTGCAGCCCTATCTACCACCCCTCCTCAAATACAAAGAGCCAATGACCTGCCATTCCTATCCACACTGCTAGCACCCACTCTATAGTGAGCCAACTATCCCCCACCCCACCCACTAGTCGAGATTTCAAGGTCACCCAGTGGCCCCACTCACCCACTGGCCTTCACCCCATGGGTCAATAGTTTCTTGTTCTACAGTTATTCCTTGTCTAGGAAGTCCAGACCTTGAGGTCAATTAAATGTAAGCTCCTTAGGGTAGCTGCATGGCTAGTCTAGTTCTGATTATGAATGTTTTTCCCGGCTTGATAGATTTATCCTCCAGACTGTGAAGATTATATCCTATATCTTCTGGGTGGGCTTTGGTCAGGGGTTTGGCCTTGGGATGTAGCAGGGTATACTGGGCAATATCCTTGCTAAGTTCAGGCTGTCCTAGGGCTGAAGCTCTACTAACAGAGAGCCTCCAGACTCTGAGGTTGAGATGTGGCCATCTTGCTCTGGTGGAGGGGTCTCAGAGATAGTTGATTCCTCTTCTCTCTGTAGGGTCTAGGGCTTCCATGAAGTTGGTAGCATCCTGTACCCATCCTTAGCAGGTTGCAAGTCTGATGAGGGCTAGGATATCTTCTCCTAAATCATAGATCTTCAGGATCCTTCTTCCTGGCTTCTCCATCTGACTTTTTCGAATCTGGCTTCTGTTATCCCCTCTCCTCAAGGTGTGGATTGCAACATCATGGCTGAGGTGAATCTTCTGATGTCTGCAGTCTTGGCTGTCTAGGTGTCTTCTATAATTACAATATCCCATTACTTAGAAATGTTGTTCTCAGTTATTCATTTCTTGTTATCTTGGGAATTAGTATCCATCTTGATCATAAGTTGGGGGAAAAGTAGACAGAGGGTGTACTTCTGTTTGGGTGAAGAGACTCTGTCTACTGAATCAGCTTTACAACTTAGTAGTACCTTCTTGAAAGGTAGTTGACTGTGCAACTATATTTGGTGGTTCTGGTCTCTGGGGCCTCTGTCTCTCCTGTTGGCCTAGTAAGTGGCACTGATAGCAGTAGTCTTCGAGAGAGTGGAAGACCATTTGGTGTGTTCATCTTCCTAGCCAAAAAGTCCTTTCTTGGTGTGTTTCTTTCTTGGAAATAATGGGAATTGTACTGAGTCCTTCTTCTATATTCCAAGAGTCATCATCTATAGGGGGGCATCTAGCAAGGGTCATTCCAGGGAATGAATTTGGGGATCTCTTCTTCTTCTGGTACTTCTTGTTCAGGAGCTTCTTGGTCAGGAACCTCTTCTTCCTCAAATGATTCTTGTCTCCAAATTGCTTGTACTTCTGCAGCTTTGGCTGCAGGTGTTTCTGGAACATGTCTATATTTCTTCATTTTTCTTCTGCACTTGGGGCAGGCTGTGCCAGGCGAATTCCTTGTTCCAATGATCTTAGAGGAGTGCTCAGGGCACTTGTTTCTCTTGAGGCAGGTAGGGCATTCTTTGATTTCTCCTGCAATAGCTCCAATGGTAATGGGGACAGTATTCTTGGCCCAGACATTGTCTTTTGGTCTGTCATCCACTAGGTTGATCCTGGGATTGAGTCTGGGATCATTTCCATCTTCAGATTCTTCTTCCTCTTCTGTAGTAGATTCTTCACTACTGGCATATTTTTCCTGAATAGTAACCTTCTTCTTCTTCTTTGATTTCTCATAGCTGGTCACCTTAACTCTGTACTTCTTGCCTCAGTAGTCAAACTTGAGTACTTATTGTCTGATATCAACAACTGCATTCATTTCCTTCATCTAGTTGATACCAATAATCATGTCATAGGTAATAGCTTTGGTAACAACAGCTTTCAGGATAGAGAACTGAATGTGTCCTAGGGAGATAGTGATATTTCATACTTCTCCATGGGGTTGAGTTCAGGCTCCATCTGCTACTATGATGCTAAGGTTGGATGGTTCATCAATGGGCCATTGGAGGGTGTCCAGGAATCACTTGACAATAATATGAATAGCTGCTCATATATCTATGAGGATTTTTACTTTTTGTCCTCCAATGTCTCTATGTAAATAGATCTCTCTGCAGCCTGGATAGGTGTGGGAGTAGACTCTTGCTGTAGGATTAGAACCTTGTCAGTGCTAGATATAGAGGTTCTCAGTAATTTGTTTTGGACTCCAGCTGGTATCAGTTGTAGAAACTGTAGAAGGGGAACCTCCATCTTGGCTTCTTAAATCTTCTGCTAAGCTTCATTGTAGATTTCTCTGGGTATGGTCTTTGGGGTGTAATTATTCTTAGGCTTTGGGGAGGTAGGCTCCCATTCTTTTTGTTCTATTTCTTCTTCTTCTGGTGGAAGTTCATTTGTTTCCGGGACAAAGGTAAGGGGGTTCTGAGAGGTGTTTCTGTCTGCTCTTCCTCTTGTTCTTCATCTTCTTCTTGGATGATTCTTCAGCTGATGTTCCTAGATGGCCTTCCTACAGGTCTCTTCCTTTTCTCTACTAGGTAGACTGTTTTTCATATGGTAACCTTAGTTGGGTATAAGTTTAGATCACTGTAGTCTTTACTGTTGCTTGCTTCCTCAAAATCTTCAACAGGATGGGCTTCAGTCTTCTTGTACTGAGTGTCATTCCTTCAGTTTGGTGGTTTTGAGTCTCTTTGGTCACTTCTTTTGTTGTCATATTCAGTTGCCTAGTGTCCAAATTGTCCACAGCAGAAGTATTAGATGTGGGCTCTGTCTCAGACAGGATACCTTCTTTTCTCTTGCTGGTAGCTCCTGTTACATATCTCTTGGTAGATAACCTTGTGGGTATTCTCTGTTGTCTTGGTAGCTTTGATTTTTGGATGTGATGAGTTTTTCAATCTGTCCAACCAGTTAGTCCAACTTGGAGCTAAGGTCTTAGATTTTGCTCCTCTCCTTCTTTCTTCAGATCTCTCTTGTCCTTGAAGGAGTCCTTATAAGGCCTTGACCTGGATGTCTTTATCTTCTTTCTTGTTATGATCACTCCAGGTAGTTCCATGTCTGACATCAAAAAATCCTTGGGCTGCATCTAGATGCTCTTTGGACCTTCTGATGCCTTGGGTGCAGACATGCTGGGCAATGTTTGGGGAAATCCTGTTCATGAAGATCATTGGACCTATGATATCCTGATTGGTAACATTGAACCTAGCTGTATGCATTCTCTTTTGGATTCTTGTGAAGAAGGCTCTAGGCAATTCTCTAAGATTTATCTTCATCTCTATAATGGATTCCTGCATCTTATAGCAGGTTTTATTTCCTGTATACTTTTCAATAAGCCAGTGGACCATGGCTTTATATTCTAGCTCATAAGATACTGCTGCTTGTATTTGTCTTGCTAGTTCTGAATATGAGTCATTTGCTATTTGGTGGAAAATCCCACTGGCCAGTTCTCTTAGCTGGGCCTTGTAGATAGTGATTTTTCTTTCATCTGAGATATTTCTGAGAGCTGCAATTCCTTCAATTCCATCAAGGAATTCTCTGGGTTCTTCTTACAGATATTCTGCAAAAGTTGGCAGTAAGGTGGCCATTTTATCATCACTTTCTTCTGATTCTGGTTCTGGTCTGGATTCTGATTCTGGTTCTGGTTCTGGTCTGGATTCTGATTCTGATTCTGACTCTAATTAGCTTTCTAAACTATCACTGGAGATGAGGGTGCTTGGGTATCTTGAGGATGGTGTTCTGGATCTTGGATAAAGTGGAATGAGCCTAGGTATTCTTGTGGGAGCTACTTCCAATTCTGTAAGGACTGGTGGTAAAGGTTCTATGGGTGAGATTAGTAGGATAGATATAGGGTATCTGTCTGTAAAACCTCATGCTTGTGTAATGAGATCTTTTAGTTCTTGTACAAGTTCTTCAAGATCTCCAGCAGGGCCACCTGTGTTGTCTAGCTGATCTGGTTGGAGATTTCGAGCTGTACAGGTTTCTGGTTGAGATCCTTCTGATGCTGGGTAGTTGGCAAGTCTTGAGGTGATTACTTCTCTTCCTGTCCAGATACTGGTGATATGTAACTGGTTTCCCTGTAGTGGCAGAGGTTGGTATTATATCAAATATATTCAGTTTGACTGTGGGTTCTTGTGAGCTGAAAAGTTATATTGATTTTGAAATCTTTCCAGTTGAGCCCCCAAATGTAATGTGCCTAGCTCAATGGAGGCAAATTACAAGATTAGAGGTTGATGTAGTTTGGCTTAAGCCCCCAGTTACTTTGTTAAAAGCAATAAAATGTTCTTAGTGTTTAGTATTACAATAGTCAAAACTGGATATCTGCAACTAATTTCCTTATTGGGATGATTCTCTGGATGTAGCAGCGATTATATGTCTTTTCTTCTTAGGTCAACTGAAAATTGGTAGAATTTCATATGTAGTACAATGATCTCTATATAATAGTCTGGCAATTTAGTAGTTCTCTTTCTTGAGTAATGATGATCTCCAAAAGAAGGCAATTTCTGGCAGTGTTCTGTATTTGGTGGAGAAATTGATTTAGCAGGTAACTCAGTTTTGGTGCTGATTCTCCAAAAGCAGTGGTCTTCTTGAATGTTGCAGATTCTTCTGTATTGGCTCACTGGGAACAAATGAATAACTTGGATGGCATGAGCAGCTCAGATAACTTGAATGTTACAGATAACTCAGATAACTCAGATAACTCAGATATGTATCATTGATTCTTTGTGAATTGATGGGCTCTCTGGGAATATTACTTGGGTGGCATGGATATCTTGGGCGACTTGGATGATATAAATTCTTCCTGAATCAGTGACTTCAACTTGGAAATATAACTAGTGGCTTTGGGAAAAAGTCTCCTGGCAAAGTTGTGTCAAAGACAGGCTTTGTTTGTACAAATAGATTCACTGCAAAGTTGTATCAGAAACTGACTTGAGCAAGGTGGCATTCTCTTAGGTGACAGAAAAGGTGGAAATCTTCAGGCTTATCTGACAAGTTAACCAATAGTGTGGCTTATTCCTTAAGTGGTGGGATTCTCTTCAAAAGATGGCAAAGTTCTTCCTCAAACTTGGCAGCAAATCTTCAGCTTTGTATTGAAAAGTGGAGTGGAGTGGAAATAAGGGGACCAATGCTTAATCTTTAGAGGCTTCTTTGATTAGCACTTCAATTTGGACTCTTCTTTATATCAAAAAGTGGACTGGAGTGGGAATAAGGAGATCAATGCTCAATCTTTAGTAGTATCTTTGATTTGTACTTTAATTCAGACTGAGGTTTATTCACTCTTGTCTCTGAGGTATTTTATACAGTTGCAGTTACTATGGCTTACTATGTTGTTAACTATAGATTGCTAACTAAGGCAAGTATTCCTTGAGGGGACAGTATATCTTGAGGGTATAGTATACCTCAAGAGTATGATATATCTAGAGGATACAAGTAAACATACTGTTTCTGGTATCTCTGGCTAAATATTCAAGTTGGTATAATAAAGCAGTCTTGGTTACTTAGTGTACTAGATATAGTATATGACTAATTTATGATTTTAGCAGTACTATTCTATTGCTTATCACAATATTTATATTGTCAAATTTGCAAATTAAGCTTATAATATTTACTAGAAAAGCCTATAATATATGGGACATTTTATATAATTATCATATGAAAGCATTTTTATAAAATCAATTCCACCAGAAGTCTCAGTTATTCAAAAAATAAATAAAGCTAAAGAAGTGTATCTATGAATATATCAAATATATTGACTATCTAGTAAATCAGATAAATTCTCTAAATATATCAGTAGAGTATATCAGTAATAAAGACAATGTTTTAGTCTGGTTGGGGTCCCCAGGGTGGGCAACATCACCATCTGGTGGAAGGGATCTGTAGCCAGAGTGGTGGGCAGGTAGAGATGGTGGTTGACAAAGTAGTCTTCTATTGAGAGAGAGTGGGGGGGGAGAGGGGCCCTAGGGTGATCGGGTAGAGGTGGGGCACTATATAGTATATAGTGGATAGACAGGTATATTAATAAAGGATGGAGTCCAAGTGACTATAAAAAAAAAAAAAAAAGACAATGTTCTAGTCCTTATAAGGGATCTCTCTAAAGTATATAATATTATAGTAGTAGATATATGTAATAGCAGAAAACTTATAGACTATATATATATAATAACAAGCCTCATCAATAAAGAGATAAATTAAGGAAAGAGTAATAATAATAATAAAAAAGTGTTCTACAGATCTTATAAATAAGATAAGAAGTATCAATAAGATCAAAAACACAAATTTAAGCTTGATAGTAACTGCCATTACTGAGATAAGTACTGTAACATGCCTGGCTCAATGAAGGCAAATTACAAGGTTGGGGGTTGATGTAGTTTGGCTTGAGCCCCCAGTTACTTTGTCAAAAAGCAACACAATGTTCTTGGTGTTTAGTGGTATAATAGTCAAGGCTGGATATCTGCAAGTGATTTATTTGTCAATTTCCGAATTGAGATGGTTCTCTGGGTGTATCAGCGATTTGTGTGTGACTGGGAATTGGTAGAATTTCGGGTGTAGTGTAATGGTTTCCAAAAGTGTGTGATTTCTGGGTGATGATCTCTTGTGTAGCACATTGATCTCTGTATAGTACAGTGGATTCCTTATTCAGAACATTCTGATAATTTGGCAAATAACTCGATTTGGTGTAGATTCTCCTTACTGGGAATTATACTGGTAGCAGATTCTTCTCAGGCTTACTGGGAACAAACTAATAACTTGGATGTCATGGATAATTCTGATAACTCAGATAACTCAGATGTCACAGATTCTTCTAAATCAGCAGGCTCTTCTAGGAATACAACTCAGGTGGTGCAGATTCTTCCTGAATTGGTAGCTTCAACTAGGAATGCAGATAACTGGAAAACAGCAGATGATATAGATTCTCCTAAATCAGTAGACTTCTTGAAAAAGGCAGCTTCAACTGGGAATTAACTCAGATGGCATGGATTCTTCCTGAATTGGTGGCTTCAACTTGGAAAGGGTCTCTCAGCAAAGTTATGTTAAAGACTAACTTCATTTGCATGATGGATCACTGCAAAGTTGTATCAGAAACTGGCTTGAGTAAGGTGGCTTTCTCTTAGGCAGAAATCTTTAGTCTTATCTGGCAAGCATACCAATAATTCCAAAGGCAGCAAAGTTCTTCACTTGAACTTGGCAGCAAAATCTTCAAGCTTTGCATCAGAAAGTGAACTGGAGTGAGAAAATTAGCTCACAATCTCCTAGCAGTAGCTGTAGAGTTCCTCTTAAAGTGTGATAGGCAGACTTGTCTTTTGCTTTGAATTTCAGACTTTTCAGACTCTTCTCTTCTGGCTTAGTCTGGCAAGTATACCAATAGTGTAGCTTATTCCTTAAGCAGCAGATTCTTCAGGCTTAGTCCAGCAAGCATACTAATCTTTTGTATTAGAAAGTAGACCAGAGTAGAAAAGGAATGCTGTTGCTTTAGATTCAATTTTGGACTGAGGTTTTGTTCACTCTTGTCTCTGGGGTAATTTTTACAGTTGTGTTTGCTATGGGTTACTATATTGCTAACTATAGATTGTTAACTATGGTAAGTATTTCTTGAGAGTATAGTATACCATGAGTGTATGGTGTATCTTGAGAGTATGGTGTACCTTGAGGGTACAGGTAAACATACTGTTTCTGGTATCTCTGACTAAATATACAGGTTGGTGCAGTAAAGCAGTCTTGGTTTCTTAGTACACTAGATATAGTATGTGGCTAATTTATGATTTTGGCAGTACAATTCTGTTGCTTGTCACATCAGCCCCCACTAAAGGATGGTCTGCCCTCAGACAATCCTTTAGTCATCATTCCAATATGCATAAGCATCTTCAGCATCAATATCTGTACCAGTATCTTCATTTGGGTCAGAGTCACTCCACTCAATAGGTTCTTCTTCTTCTTCTGAAAACAGGATATTGTCATGGTTGATGATGTTCCAGTAAGTGGGGTCTTGAAGATAGTTGATTCCTCTTCTTCCTATAGGGTCTAGGGCTTCTATGAAGTTGGTGGCATCTTCTATCCATCCTTGGTGGGTTGCATGTCTGATGAGAGCTAGGATGTTTTCTCCTAAATCATAGATCTTGAAGGTCCTTCTTCTTGTCTTTTTGGTCTGACTTTTTCAGATCTGGCTTTGGTTATCTCCTCTCTTCAAAGTGTGGATTGTAACATCATGACTGAGATGGATCTTCTGATGTCTGCAGTCTCAGCAGTTTGAGTGTCTTCCATGGTTGTAATATCCTGTTGCTTGGAAATGATGTTCCCAGTAGTTGATCTCTTGTTGTCTCAGGAATTGGTACCCATCTTGGTCATAAGTTGGTAGAAGAGTAGACAAGGGATATACTTCTGGATGAAGAGACCTTGTCCTCTGAATTGGCTTTGCAACTTGGTTGTAACTTCTTGGAATATAGTTGACTGTACAACTGTATTTGAAGGTTCTGGTCTCTGGGGCCTCTGTCTCTCCTGTTGGTACAATAGATAGCACTGATAGCAATAGTCTTGGGGGGAGTGGAAGACCATTTGATGTGGACATCTTCCCAGCTGAAATGCTCTCTCTTGGTGAGTTTCTTTCTTGGGAATAATGGGGATTGTGCTGGGTCCTTCTTCCATATTCCAAGGGTCATTATCTTCAGGTGGTGTCTAGTGAGGGTCATCCAAGGGAATGAGTTCAGGGACCTCTTCTTCTTCAGGTGCTTCTTGTTCTGGAACTTCTTGGTTGGGAACTTCTTCTTCCTCAGATGATTCTTGATCCCAAATTGCTTGTACCTCTGCAGCTTTGGCTGCAGGGGTTTCTGGAATGTGTCTGTATTTCTTCTTCTTCCTTCTGCACTCTGCGTAGGCTGTGCCAGGCGATTTCCTTATCCCAATCATCTTAGAGGAGTGCTCAGGGTACTTGTGTCTCTTGAGGCAGATGGGGCATCCTTTGATCTCTCCTGCAATGGCTCCAATGGTAATGGGGATAGTATTCTTGGCCCACACATTGTCTTCTGGTCTGTCATCCACCAGATTAATTTGGGGGTTGACTCTGGGATCATTTCCATCTTCAGATTATTCCTCTTCTTCTGTGGTAGATTCTTCACTGCTGGCATATTCTTCCTGAATAGTGACATTCTTCTTCTTTTTCGATTGCTTATAGCTAGTTACCTTAACTCTATACTTCTTGCCTCAGTAGTCAAACTTGAGTACTTGTTGACCAATATCAACAACTGCATTCATTTCCTTCATCCAGTTGATGCCAATAATTACATCATAGGTGACAGCTTCAGTGACAACAGCTTTTGAGATGGAGAACTGAATGTGTCCAAGAGAGATGGTGATGTATTGTACTTCCCCCAGGGGCTGAGTTCGGGCTCCATCTGCTACTATGATGCTGAGATTGGATGGTCCATCAATGGGCCATTGGAGGGTGTCCAGGAATCATTTGGCAATCACACAGACAGCTGCTCCTATGTCTATGAGGATTTTCACCTTTTGTCCTCCAATGTCCCCATGTAAGTAGGTACTGATATGTCTCTCTGCAACCTGGATAGGTATGGGGGCTGGCTCTTGCTGTGGGAGGGGGACTCAACCAGTGCTGGATCTGGTGGTTCTCAGCAATTTGTTTTGGACTCCAGCTGGTATCAGTTGCAGGAACTGCAGAAGGGGGACCTCCATCTTGGCTTCTTGAATCTTCTGCCAGGCTTCATTGTAGATGTCTCTGGGTATGGTCTTTGGGGAGTACTTCTTCTTGGGCTTTGGGGCAATAGGTTCATGTTCTTCTTGTTCCATTTCTTCATCTTATAGTGGTAGCTCATTTGTCATAGGGACAAAAGGTGAGGGGGTTTGGAGAGGTGTTTCTACCTGCTCTTCTTCCTATTATTCATCCTCTTCTTGGATGATTCTTCTGCTGATGTTCCTGGATGGTCTTCCTATAGGTCTTTTTCTTTTCTCTGCTGGATAGACTTTTTTTTGAGTGGTAACCTTGATAGGGTATAAGTCTAGGTCACTGTAATCTTTGCTGTTGCTTGCTTCCTCGAAATCTTCAACAGGATGGGCTTCAGTCTTCTTGTACTGAGTGTCATTCCTTTGGTTTGGTGGTTCTGAGTCTCTTCAGTCACTTCTTTTATTGTCACATTCAGTAGTATAATATCGGAATTGTCTACAGTGGAAGCATTGAACTTGGGCTCTGTCTTAGGCAGAGTATCTTCTTTCTTCTTACTGATAGTTCCTGTTATCTCTGGGTGAATAACCTTGGCTCCTTTGGGGCAGATATCCTCTGTTGTCTTGATAAGTCTGATTTTCGCATGTGGTAAGTTTTTCAATCTGCACAACCAATTGGTCCAACTTGGAGCTGAGGTCTTGGATTTCACTCCTGTCCTTCTTTCCTTCTTTGGCTGGTCTTCTTTCTTTAGATCTCTCTTGTCCTTGGAGGAGTCCTTGTAGGGCTTTGACCAGGATGTCTTCTTTATCTTCTTTCTTGTCATGATTACTCCAGGTAGTTCCTTGTCTGACATCAAAGAATCCTTGGGCCACATCTACTTGCTCTTCAGACCTTCTGATGCCTAGGGTGTGGACATGCTGAGCAATGTTTGGGGGAATCCTATTCATGAATGTCATTGGACCTATGATGTCCTGATTAGTGGCATTGAACTCAGTAGCATGCATTCTCTTCTGGATTCTTGTAAAGAAGGCTCTGGGCGATTCTCTAAAATTCATCTTCATCCCTATGATGGATTCTTGAGCCTTGTCATGGATTTCATTTCCTGCATACTTTTCAATGAGCCAGTGGACCATGGCCACGTATTCTAGCTCATAAGATAGTGCTGCTTATATCTGTCTTGCTAGTTCTGAATTTGGTTCATTTGCTGTTTAGTGGAAAATTCCTCTGGCTGGTTCTCTGAGCTGGGCCTTATAGATGACAATTTTTCGTTCATCTGAGAGATTCCTCAGGGCTGCAATTCCTTCAATTCCATCAAGGAATTCTCTGGGGTCTTCCTCTGAGTATCCTGCAAAAGTTGGCAGTGAGGTGGCCATTTTATCATCACTTTCTTCTGATTCTGGTTCTGGTCCAGATTCTGATTCTGATTCACTTTCTGAACTGTCACTGGAGAAGGGGGTGCTTGGGTACCCTGAGGATGATGTTCTGGACCTTGAATGAAGTGGAATGAGCCTCAGTATTCTTGTAGAAGCTACTTCCAATTCTGCAAGGGCTTGTGGTAAAGGTTCTATTGGTGAGATTGATGGAGGTATCTGGCTGTAAGATCTTGGACTTGTGTAATAAGATCTTCTAGTTCTTGTGCAAGTTCTTCAAAATCTCCAACAGGGCCACCTATGTTGTCTGGTTGATCTGGTTGGGGATTTTGGGGCTGTAATGGCTTCTGGTTCTAGTTGGAATCCTTCTGATGCTGGGTAGTTGGCAAGTCTTGATGTAATAACTTCTCTTCCTGTCCAAATGCTGGTGATAACTGGTTCTCCTGTGCTGGCAGAAATTGGTGTTGTATCAAATGTATCCAGTTTGACTGTAGGTTCTTGTGAGCTGAAAATTCATGTTGATTTTGAAATCTTCCCAGTTGAGCCCCCAAATGTAACATGTCTGGCTCAATGGAGGCAAATTACAAGGTTGGAGGTTGATGTAGTTTGGCTTGAGCCCCCAGTTACTTTGTCAAAAAGCAACAAAATGATCTTGGTGTTTAGTGGTATAATAGTGAATACTGGATATCTGCGAGCAATTTGTATGTCAATTTCCTAATTGGGATGGTTCTCTGGGTGTAGCAGCAATTTGTGTATAAATGGGTTTCCTTCTTTGGTCAACTGGGAATTGGTAGAATTTCATGTTTAGCATGATGGTTTCCAAAAGTGTGCAATTTCTGGGTGATGATCTCGTGTAGTGTGACAATCTCTGTATAGTGCAGCAGGTTCCTTATGTGGGATGTTTTGATAATTTGGTGGATAACTTGATTTGGTGTGGATTCTCCTTACTGGAAATTATACTGGTGGCAGATTATTCTTGGGCTCACTGGGAACAAACTAATAACTCGGATTTCATGGATAATTCTGATAACTCAGGTAACTGAGATGTCACGGATTCTTCTAAATCAGCATGCTCTTCTAGGAATACTACTCAGGTGGCACGGATTCTTCCTAAATTGGCAGCTTCAACTAGGAATGTGGATATCTTGAAAACGGTTGATGACATGGATTCTCCTGAATCAGCAGACTTCTTGAAAATGGTGGCTCCACGGGAATTAACTCGGATGGTGCAGATTCTTCCTAAATCGGCAGCTTCAACTTGGAAAGGGTCTCTTGGCAAAGTTATGTTAAAGACTGGCTTTGTTTGCATGATGGATCACAGTGAAGTTGCATCAGAAACTGACTTGAACAAGGCAGCTTTCTCTTAGGCAGAAATCTTCAGGCTTATCTAGCAAGTGAACCGATAGTATAGCTTATTCCTTAAGCAGTGGGTCTTCAGGCTTAGTCTGGTAAGCATACTAATAATTCCAAAGGTGGCAAAGTTCTTCACTTGAACTTGGTGGCAAAATCTTCATGCTTTGTATCAAAAAGTGGACTGGAGTGGGGAAATAAGCTCACAATCTCCTAGCAGTGACTGTAGAGTTCCTCTTGAAGTGTGGTAGGCAGACTTGTCTTTTGTTTTGAATCTCAGACTTTTTGGACTCTTCTCTTCTGACTTAGTCTGACAAGCATACCAATAGCATGGCTTATTCCTTAAGCAGCAGGTTCTTCAGGCTTAGTCTGGCAAGTATACTAATAGCACAGCTTATTTCTTAAGCAGTGGATTCTTCAGGCTTAGTCGGACAAGCATACCAATCTTTTGTATTGGAAAGTAGACTGGAGGGGAAAAGGAATACTATTGCTTTAGATTCAATTTCAGACTGAGATTTTATTCACTCTTGTATTTATATGGTTATAGTTACTATGGGTTACTATATTGCTAACTATAGATTACTAACTATGACAAGTTTTCCTTGAGCGTATAGGTAAACATACTGTTTTTGATATCTCTGGCTAAATATACAGATTGGTACAGTAAAGCAGTCTTGGTTGCTTAGTATACTAGATATAGTATGTGGCTAATTTATGATTTTAGTGGTATAATTCTTTTCCTTATAACAATATATATAGATATTATGGTATGTGATTTATATGAATTGTTTGTTGAATCATATAGCTCAATATACCACTGGTTATTTATAAGCTATTTGTCCCTTCTACTAATAATATACTGGTTCAAAGTTCACTTTAACTACTATTCAATTTGTCCAAGTTGTGATTTGCATGTCTTGAGTCATTGGTCATATGGCTGGATATTTGAAATAGTAAAAGATTAAAGAATACATATATATCATAGATTGTCTATTTTTCTTGATGGTACTTTATTATCTCCTAGTAGATTGGTGATTATTCTGATATCCTTGACTATTTCTTAGTAAGTTTCCTGATTTTTATAAAAGAGACAATTTTATTAAAGTTATATAGTATAACAGTGACCTCAGAATGATGACATCAGTACAGAAGACAGCCTTTTCTCACAAGCCACCAGATCTGAGTACAAGGAGATCATATGGCATATGAGATGAGCAATGATGATCAACTGTGAGTCATTGTGCCCACAGCACAAGTATCTTGAGGAATATAAAAGAAGGTTTAAGGAACCATAGTAGTAGCAACCAACAAGACCCACCAATTCCAAAATAGCCCAAAGACTTACCACAAATGAAATGCCTGCTGCCCACCAAACCTCAAGGTTAAGGAATCACCAAGATATCTCAGTCGAGAAAAGGATGTTTCAAGACATCAGAAGAGCCATGAGGACCCACTCAAGAAGGACTCCTAGTATCAACTTGGGTACTGCAGACCCTTATCACTTTATTCTCTACTGCCATGAAATGGAAACAAGGATCACCATTGCTACTGAATGCCTCTAAATGGGACAGGAGTACGAAATAGAAAACCTCCTCTGCTGGGAGTTTAAACAGGCCAGCCCTCAAGAGCTACAAGATGCCACTCCTATGGACATACATGAGGCAAGGACAGCTAAGAAGATCCATCAGATCTTCTGGCATGCACCATAGTTGATCTCCAACTTAGAGTATGTTAGAGTCTCAGATTTCAGAGACCTGTCATCCTGCCATATCAATGCACTAGAAGCCAGGGTAGGCACAGAAGCTCAGTCCACTATTACTCTCAACAACGATGAAGTAGAAGACTTCTGGCATCCTATTCTTCCAGACAACCCAGACTAATTTCTGCAAGAATTGATCTCAGTATTCCAAGGCCCAAGCATCCAGGTTAGACCTCTCCAAGACCCCACATTTGTTCCTTATTTCATAGAAGAGAACCTCATAGATTGGAGAGCCCCCAATTTCTCTGGCAAATGTGATGATGTCATCAGCAATGACATCATCCTGCACAACATTGAAGTACATGAAAATGACGAATTCATAGACCTCATCTCCTTTGAACATATTTTGACCTCTGATGATGAGGATGAAGCCCCCATGGTTCTGAACTTTCTGCTCTAAGTTCTTTGTTATACTGAATAATGCCAGTACTGGTATTTTTATGTAACACTGAATAATGCCAGTACTGGCATTTTGAGATGATACAAATTTGTTCTAGCACTGGGGTTCTGATGTGAAACTGAATTATACCAGTATCCTGAACCTGTACAACCATCAGTACCAACTCTGAAACTTAGAAGTTTTAGTTATTGGAATTTATATTTAGCTTTATATCTTAGCAACTATTGAATTATATTTTGTATAAATACCCCTCTTATTTTCTCTGAAATAAAGTCAGTCAACTCAGTGCAATACACACAATCCCTTGCAAGCAATCTAAGTGATAACAAGATAGTTAAAGATAAGAAGTTTGAGGACTATAAGACCTTGGGAAGGCACAGGTTTGACAGCAACCAAACAGTTGGCTCCATGTCTAAGCCACCAGGATGGTGAGCTTCTCAAGTTTCGGGGGCCACAAATATAGGCTCCAAGGAGCACCAACAGGTGTACCTCATCCCTTAGGTATAGGAGTCTGACCTGGTCTTTTCGGTATAGCCATAGCTTCTAGTTTCAGCAAGTTACAAGGATTTCAAGAATTTCAGGGCAAGATGGGCAAAACGACACAGGCAAGACAGGCAAGACGGGCAACACAGATAACATGGGCAACATGGGCAAGATGGGCAAGATGGGCAAGATGGCAAGATGGGCAACATGGGCAAGACAGGCAAAACCAGCAAAATGACACAGACAAGATGGGCAAGATGGGCAAGACAGGCAAAATGGGCAAAACAGGCAAGATGGGTAACATGGGCAAGATGGCAAGATGGGCGATATGGGCAAGATGGGCATCATGGGCAAGATGGGCAAAATGGGCAAAATGACATGGGCAAGACTGGCAAAATGGGCAAGATGGGCAACACGGACAAGATGGCAAGACAGGTGACATGGGCAAGACGGGCAAAACAGGCAAAATAACAGGGCAAAATGGGTAAGATGGGCAACACAGGTAAGACAAGATGGGCGACATGGGCAAGATGGGCAAAACGGGCAAAATGACAGGCAAGATGGGCAAGACGGGCAAGACGGGCAAGATGGGCAAGATGGGCAAGACGGGTAACACAGGCAAGACAGGCAAGATGGGCAAGACGGCAAGACAGGCGACATGGGCAAGATGGGCAAAATGGGCTAAACAACACAGGCAAGACGGGCAAGATGGGCAAGATGGGCAAGACGGGTAATACAGGTAACATGGACAACATGGGCAAAACAGGCTAGACAGGCAAGACGGCAAGATGAGTGACATGGGCAAGATGGGCAAAACGGGCAAAATGACACAGGCAAAATGGGCAAAACGGGCAAAATGGGCAAAACGGGCAAGACGGGCAAAACGGGCAAGACGGGCAAAATGGGAAAAACGAGCAAGACGGGCATAATGGGCAAAATGGGCAAGAAGGGCAACACAGGCAAGACGGCAAGACGGGCAAGATGGGCAACATGGGCAAGATGGCAAGACAGGCGACATGGGCAAGATGGGCAAAACGGGCAAAATGACACAGGCAAGACCAGCAAAATGGGCAAGATGGGCAATATGGGTAAGACAAGATGGGCAACATGGGCAAGATGGGCAAAACGGGTAAAACGACAGGCAAGACGGGCAAGATGGGCAGAATGGGTAACACGGGCAAGATGGGCAAGATGGGCAAGATGGCAAGACGGGTGACATGGGCAAGACAGGCAAGATGGGCAAGATGGGCAAGACAGGTAATACAGGCATGACAGGCAAGATGGACAAGATGGCAAGTCGAGTGACATGGGCAAGATGGGTAAAACGGGCAAAACGACATGGGCAAGATGTGGGTAACATGGGTAAGACAGGCAAGATGGGCAAGACAGCAAGACAGGCAACATGGGCAAGATGGGCAAAATGGGAAAAATGACCTTGGGAAGGCAATCCAATAAGAACTTGCTTATAACAAACTTTAGTTAGTCTAAGAGATACACCTTGAAGAGAATTTGGCATATTTGAAGAACTCAGTGACCACTATGTGACAACTTGGTGCTCATTGGCTGGTGATTCAAGAAGAATCCCTTTCTTTCAAGCTGAAAAAGTGAACAACCCTCACAACAACTACCTTGACTACAAGAGTCACTTTTGCAAGAATTCAAAATAAGATAGAAATGAGTCTCCCTATATTCTATGGATATACTACTGAAGAGTCAATCCTGACCTTCATTGAAGACTTTGAACAATTTGCTGCCATACAAGCCCTTGGTGTGGATGCTCAATTGGCCCTTCTACCAGTCAGCCTCAGAGGACCTGCCAGAGACAAGTTCAATGCAGCCACCATTGCTGATGCTGGTGCAGCCAAACTTGCCAACATAAAGGCCTTCCTCAGAACAACATATTATACTGAAGAGATCAAGTAAGCTCTCAAGGATCAACTCAATACTATCTGCCAGGGACTTAGTGAAGATCTCAACTCATTCTATACCTGAATCTGCCACCAGATTGTCTTAGCAGACTATGATGACTGTCTCAAGGAACTAATAGCAGATTCAACTTTCCTCAAAGGAGTTCACTCTGAAATTACCCTAGCAATCTGGTCTACCCCAGCTATACTGACCCTTGATCAGAAAGTGGTCTTTGTACAGAGATATTGGACTGCCAGACACCCTGCTAAACACTCAATGGAGAAAATAACTGACATCAAGATGGAGCCATCAAAGCCATCTAGTATCTTACTTACCATAGTTGTAAACAGACAATCAACCTAACCTACCCCCAAGATAGCCAAAGCTGACCCAGTGGAGAAACTTGTCAAGCAGTTCACCAAGATGACTGCAGACCTTGGTGATGTTGTTAGAGAAGTCTGAAGTGCCAACAGGAGACCAGTGCAGAGATTTGCAGCTGCTACAGAAGAACACAATATCACATGCTTCAGATGTAGAGAAGAAGGCCACTATGCAAAGAGTTGTATGACCAAAACCAGATGCAAAGCCCAACCAAGCAATGCTAGCAGAACTAGAGTACAAACCAATACAGTAGTTATCAAGGAGATTGGTGACACTGATGATGAAGAATACTACAAAGAGCTTGAATTCTACCCTGCTACTGAAGGTACCAGAACCCAGTCCAAGCCTTATGACAAGAAGAGCAACAGCAACAGGCAACCCTCATCTCTTTCCAGTACCATTCGGGTTACATAACCTTTGGAGAGTACTTACAACATCATTTTTGGCGAAAAGAGACTAACAACATAGTGACCAACAAGCAACCTGAGGTGCGTACTGGGCAGGGTGGCCCAAGCACTTTCGACTGACAGCAGGTGGGGCGGGGTCCAGGCCTGGGGGGGGGCATGAGGGGGATGCTCGCTGGTGGACATGGAAGGGGTAGAGGAGGTGGCGGAGGCTTTGGATCTGGGAGGGCGAGCTTCGCGGAGACGGTAAAGGGGAGACAACAGGCGTCAGAACTGGAGGGCTGGCTGAGGAAGGGCAGGGAGACCGAGAAGGAGAAGGTGCCGGTGCAGGGGGGTGCAGCCCTTGGAAGAGGGGGCGGTAGAGCTGGGGGAGTAGCAGGTGGGGGGAGTGTGACTGCTGATGGCAGTGGGACTGTCAATCTGGAAAAAAATCCAGATGTGACAGCTGATGGCGAGGCTGAGCAGCTGAGGCTTAGATGATAAGGGGACTTGGCCGATGGTGTAATGGGTCTGGCAGTGGCCCCATTGCTCAAAAAATCGATCTCGGCATTCACGGTTACACTGTGCTTCCGGGGCCTAGCGGTGATGGCGAAAATGGTGTTGGGGCTCATCGCTAAGCAGGTGGCAGGGGCTGCATCCGTGAAGTTTTTAAAGGGCCTGGAGGTAGTGGAGGTTGGTTTTGAGGAGGCAGCTCCATTGGAGGAGGCGTTGAAGGTTGGATTGATAGTTGGAGAGGTGTGTGTTCTGATGGCATGCTGTCTGAAGTGGGATCCGAGGGTGGTCGAACTGCTGGTAAAAGGAGTGCTGATGGTGACAGCGATGGAGACGAGAAAGAGGGTTGAGGACTTCATGGCAGAATATGGAGAGGTGGTAGATGTCAGATTTCGGGTCTGAGAAGGGACTGCGCTCAGGACTGGGGATGTGGATGTGCGGATTAGGCTGGCTGGGAAGGAAGCTACTGGAAAGGCAAGGGACTGGCCTTCGGCGATGGCCTGGGGAGTGATTTTGTATAAGGTGACGAGGGTGAAGGGAAGTGAGGAGGAGGAGGAGGATTTGTTGGAAGCACTAGAAGAGTTGGAGGGTGCTGTGGAGAAGCAGGCAAAGGCTTGGGCAGCCTTCGTGGAGGCAATGTACTTGGAGGTGGTGGATGGAAAGCGGATTCAAGTGAACAAGAAGCAGTGGGAAAGGGATCAGGGGCGTAGGAGGCAGAAAGAGTTGCTGGCCAAGCTGGACAACAGGCCACTGGGGAATGCGAGCGAGGGGAAGGGCGCCGGGGGTGCTGGAGTTAGTATCTGGGCTGGCAAGGGAGAGGGGAAGGACAAGAAGGCAGAAGGAGAGGATGGGGAGAAGACTAGTAAGGATCTATTTGCTGATGGCATGCTGGAGGTTTGGGAGGAGGATTGGGAGAGCTCCCCTACCCCTACCCCCCTTATTAGATGTGGCCCGGCTTCCCAAAACAGAGTGGTAGAGGATGTGCCGATGCGAGGGGCCCAGAGGGTGCAATTCGGGGTTCTGGAGGTGGTGTATGGTGGACAGGTGGTGGCTACTGGTGAGGAGGAACTGGTGGATGTCCCAGAGGTATGGAATGAGTCTGCGAGTGTCAGGGCTGACACCACTATGTTGGACAGAGGGAGGCTGGTGACTCCAGGGGGGAAGGAGGTGGGGAACTTGATTTGGATGCGGTGGATGATGAATGACCTGGTGGCAGAAGAGTTGGGGGAGGTGGACTTGCGTGTGATGAGTGATGAGCACTGGGCTGGAATACTGCAGGGGGATGGAGTGACGAAGGCATTGACGGTGGAAATTCTTGTGGTGTTCCTAGCGGAGGAAGGGTATGAGGTGGATAAGGAGAGGGAGGCAGAGATGGCAGTCATTGCGGGGGAGAGGGCTGAATACTGCTGGAATGAGCACAATGGACTGCGGCTCTGGCAGGAAGCGTGCATCGAATATTGGGAGGAGTTCAAGGAGAAGACCGATGATGAGATAAATTAACTGCTGTCTGGATTGGAGGCTCAGAGGAGGGAAGAGGAGGAGGTGGCTGCAGAACACAATCTGGACATGGCGCAGGAGGAGATGAGCATGGAGCAGTAGAGATCGATTGATGAAATAACATATATCATTATGAACAGTACAACCAACAATTTTTCTTTAAATGTGAATGGGCTACGGGGGGCTACTCGATGTAGAAACATTTTTTCTTGGATGAAGGGATTAGAGGCCAATCTCTTCCTACTGCAGGATGTTAGGTGTGAGGATGATTTCAATAAGAAGGAGTGGACGAGGGAATGGGGTGGTGCCACGATTTGGAAGGGCAAGGTTGGAATTTTGGTTCAGAGAGGTAGAGGGGAGATACAGGATGTGAGATGCTGGGGGGAGAGACTAGTCTGGGGAGAGTGGATTCGTGCAGGTTGGGAGCCAGTTACTGTGGACTCCTGCTACTGTCCTGTGGTACAGGGTGAGCGGATAGATTGGATGACAGGTTTACTGGAGAATGGGAACTTTGTAGAGACTGGGGTGGATGTGCTTGGGGGTGACTTCAATATGGTTCGGGACATACTATTGGATAGAATGGATGGAGGACGAGGTGCTGAGAGCAGGAGTGGAGGACTAGCAGCTTGGGAGGAGATCGAGAGACTAAGTGCACAGGTAGACACTGGGAGGGATGCTGGGGGAATAGGAGGGTTTATACACATTGGGCAGGGGGTCTGGGGACAAGAATCGATTGGATAATGACAGCCAGCTGCTGGGGCCTAGATGTTTGGAAGTCATTGGAGGTAGAATGGTGTCCATGGTTGGACTACTGGGGGCTTTTGGGACAGGGGTGCTTTGGGGGAAGTGGGGATGGGCCTGGACATTGGCACCTCAATTCCTCTTTGTTAGATGACCAGTCCCGGTGGGATGGGTGGGCTACAGACATTCAGCAGAGGGTGGAGAATTGGCAGCAGGAGGGTGTCTCCATGGGAGTTTGGTGGATGAGGTTGAAGGAGATGGCCAAGATTTATTGGAGCGAGGCTGGCAAGGAGGCTGGGAAGCAGAGGAGACATAGAGTGCATTGGGCTTCTACTAGACTAACTAAGCTACTGGAGGAGTGGGTGAGGTTAAAAATGTTGGAGGGAGAAGAGGATTGGAGGTTAATGAGGGCGAAAATGGAGGTCAGAGAGCTACAACAGGTGCTGCGGGAAGAAGAGGAAGTGAGGGTACAGGGTTTGGCAGCACATCTCTGCTGGCAGGATTTGGAGGAAGGGGAGAGGCCTTCCAAGTTTCTTACAAGGGCTCTTAGGGCGAGACAGGTACAGCAGCGGTGGGAAGGGGTGCTGGATTCCGGGGGTGTACTGGTGCATGGAGTACAGGACATTCTTGGATCATTGAAGGAGAGATGGAGTGGATTGTGGAGTGAGGAGGAGGGTGGGGCAGATGTCATGACTATTGACCGAGCATTGGAGGATTGGCACCCACCACAAGTTGAGGGGCTAGATGATCTGGTGATGCCGGTACAGAAAGATGAGATCCACCAGTTCTCGCTGAGACAATGCCAGGTATGGCACCTGGAGAGAATGGTCTGCCCTGGGACTTTTGGAAGCAAATGGTTGGAGTCCCAGGGGTGATGGGAGAGATGACAGCATTGTTTGACTCCATTCTACAGACTGGGAGGTGGGTGGGGGAGCAAGACCTTGGGCTGGTGACGCTACTATATAAAAACAAAGGAAGGCAGGAGGATTGGAAGAACTGGCGGCCGATAATGTTGCTTGATATGGACAGGAAGTTGGTGACCAAGGTGGTGGTGGCGAGATTACAGAAGGTGGCCCAGCAAGTTGTGGGTATGGAGCAGAGGGGATTTGTGGGTGGTCAGCTCATCAGGGATGGCACTGCCTGGGTACATGGAGTTATTGAAGGGGCAAGAGCCTGTGGACTGGATGGGCGACTAGTCTTCTTGGACCAGAAGAAGGCTTATGATCGGGTGCGCAGAGTCTGGCTGGCAAAAGTTTTGGATAGGATGGGGGTTCCGCCCCAATTCCGGTCAGCGATGGTCAGCCTACTGGAAGGGAGTAGGGCTGCGCTCATATGCAATGGTCATCGAGGGGTAACATTCCCCTTGGGCAGGTGAGTGCCCCAGGGGGACCCACTGTCCCCCATTTTGTATGCTCTTTCTCTGGAACCCCTTATAGATAGAATTCGGCAGAAGATAGAAGGACTCTTTGTTTTTGGTATAGGATGGAAAGTTGGGGCCTTTGCAGATGACATGGTGGTTGGTTTGGGTTCGATTGCTGACGTTGAAGAACTCAAGAAGACTGTGGAGTAGTATGAGGAGCACTCAGGAGCGAAGTTGAATTGGCATAAGTGTGAAACGATGGTGCTTGGCAATGGTTTGGTGGGAGGGGAGGTTATAGAAACAATCGTCCCCACTGGTGAGGCAGTGCAGTACTTGGGCATCTATCTGTTGGTCTATGGGTCAGTACTGCCCAGGCTATGGTGGGAGCAGAGGATTGGAATCTGGGAGGAGGCCCTGTGGAGTTGGGGGGGTAGACATTTTTCTCTGACAGGAAGGGTCTCAATTTTGAATGTCTACTGGCTGCCAAAGTTGTGGTACCTGGCTTATCATCTGGACTTCCCAGCTTGGGTGGTGAAGCAATTGGTGAAGTCAGCAAAGGGATGGATCTGGGCTGGAAGGCAGAGTCAGATTGATTGGGAGACCTTGTCCCTACCAGTGGCGAGAGGTGGTCTGGGGCTGGTTGACTTCCCAAAACCACTACGCTGCTTGAGGGCATGGTGGCTAAAGAGGGCAGTAGAATTGGGAGGAGGTAGTTGGGTTCCTCTGCTACAGAAAATCTGGGAGAGGCAGACATCACCAAGGGGCACAACTGGGGACCTCCTCGCATTTGTTGGACTTCAGGATACTAAGCAACTGCATTATAGGGGATTTTGGTGGGGGATAGCAGAGGGGGCACACTGCATTGGAATTCGTTGGCAGGGGAATGAGGGAGAGGAGGATTGGGGCCCAGCAATGTGGAGATGGGATCATGTATTGCTGGGTAGTGTCCCTTTAATTGAGTTCGACATTGGTGATGGAATGGAATGCCAAAGGGGACCAGGCCAGGATCTGTGGCCTAGCAGTTGGCAAGGAGTCAGAATCGGCGAAGAGTGGAACTGGCATGGTGTCTGGACTTGGAGTGCTGTGGTGAAAAAGTGGATGCCGCCAAAGTACTGGGTGGTCTGGTGGCACATGCTGTGGAGGAATGTGATGCTCAACTTTCGCTCAGGGCACCTCATTGTAGGGGGGTGCTTTGACTGTGAAGAGTGCCATAATGTAGGGCAGGAAGGGGGTTGGGTGCAGATGCCTGAACATTGGCTAGGAGAATATGAGGTATTGGGGGAATTTTGGTGCACAATTGGGGAATGCTTGGAGGTACGGCATAGGGGAGATGAGGTACGAGGGAGGTGGGAGGACTTGAGGGAATGATTGGTAGGGGGGATAGGGAAGGAGTAGATTACTTTGGGCTGGGCATTGGCTATTTGGGTAGGACTGGCCAGTCATTGACTATTTGTCTTTGAGGGTGGGAGCAGGCAGGGCTTGGGGGACCGGTTGGTGAGGTGGCGCTAGCTGATGGAAGACACCTTAACAGGTTGGTGGCTTGGTTGGGGGTTGCAGGGTGGTCAGAGACGCTGCTTAGTAGAGAAAATTTGTGGCCAGAGTGGGGGGAGAGTTGGTATGGTGGGTGATAGGGTAATCTTCATTCAGGAGGAGG
>RBNI01001234.1:0-23585 GCA_003990745.1 Jimgerdemannia flammicorona | reverse complement strand
AGTCCTTACAAATGATACCCCATCTACCATCACCATAACTCTACCACCACTCTTCGCCACAATCCTCCTTACTAGTCCCTTGTGTCCCCCCCCCTTGGGGCCCCAACCAATCCACCATGCCTTGAAGAACTCAAGCATCAGCTCCTCCCATCTCCCTATCCTCAGTCTCACCGACCTCTGGGGGCTCTCCTCAAAGATGCTCCGCCAGTATTCCGTGAGCCCCACCCATATTGCGATGGCCCAACCAACTATCAGCCACTCATTCCCCACCCCCCCCACCAGCCTTGACTGCAGTGCTGCCCACCGCCCACCCACCTCAGGGTTAGGCGCTGATACTCCCAACCTCTCCCCAACTACCTTCCAGAAATTCTCCATACTCTTGCACTCCCCCAGCCAATATTCAGAAGTCTGCATCTCCCTCCTGCCCTACATTATAACACTCCTCACAATCAAAAAACCCACCATCCACCAGATGATCTGCCCTAAAGTTTAGCATCACATTTCGAAGCAACATCTTCCACCATGCTACCCAGAGTTTTGGCAAGAGCCACCTTGCCACAGCCTTGCACCAAGACCAGATGCCTGCCCAGTCCTATCTCTTCCCAATCCCAGCCCCTTGCCAGGTCTCTGGCCAAAGGTCCTGCCCCAGACCCCTAAGGCACTCCATACCCTCTTCTAAGTAGAAGTCCTCGACCAGATTCCCTCCCAACAAGAGCCTGTCCCACCTCTATATCTCTGGACCCCAGTTCTCATCTCCTTCAGTTCCTTGCCAACAGATCCCAATGCGATGGGCCCCATCTACTACTCCCTACCAGAATCCTTTGTATCTCATCCTCTGGCTACCATCCAGGGCCACCAAGGACAGTAGATCCCCTGAGCCACCCCATGGTGACACCCTCACCTCCCACAAACACTGTATAAGGGGTACTCATTCTCCTCCTCTCAACTCACTGGCCCTCTTCATCCACCAAGCCCACAAGCAGAGTAGCCTCTTGGGTAAGTCCACCAGGCCAAGTCCTCCGCAATCCACAGATAGTGCTAGTACCTCCCAACCAATCTAACTCTGGTGTCTAGCCCAGAGCCAAGAACAGGCCATCTTGAGAAGCTTCTTAACCACCCACTTAGGGAAGTCTAAATGGTAGCCCAGATACCAAAGCTTTGGCATCCAATACACATTCAGAACAGTTATCCTTCCCACTAGTGATACCTGTCTACCACCCCAACTCATCAGTACTTTCCCCCATTCTACCAGCTTGTGCACCCACCACTTCTTGGGAAGTAAAGAGCCATATACTGAGAAATAGATACCCAAGTACTGTACCACCCCTTCAGCCGGGACAATTGTTCCAATGACGTCTCCACCTATGACTCCTTCTCTAAGGACCATTGTCTCACACTTGTGCCAGTTGAGTTTCGCCCCTGAGCATCTCTCATATCACTCAACTGTCTCTTTGAGCATAGCCACATCTGCCACCGAGCCCAACCCAACTACCATATCATCGGCAAAGGCCCCCACCTTCCAATTGATGCCCAAGATGTTCAGTTCCCCAACTCTCTACCAGATCCGGTCCAACAATGACTCCAGGATAAAGGCATAAAGGATAGATAATAGCGGATCCCCCTGAGGCACTCCCCTCCCCAAGGGGAAAGAAGTCCCCCTGTGTCCATTTGTCAGAATCACAGCCCTACTCCCTTCTAGTAATCTAATAAGTGACTGGCACACACCCACTGGTACCCCAATGTGCTCCAGTACCTTCTCTAACCAAACTCTCCAGACTCTATCATAGGCCTTCTCCTGGTCCAGGAAGACCAAGCGGCCATTCACCCCTGCAGCCCTAGCACCTTCAATGACCCCATGAACCCATGCCGTGCTATCTCGGATCAGTCAGCCCCCCACAAAGCCTTACTGCTCCTTCCCTAGCACCTGTTGGGCCACACCCTGTAGCCTTGCCACCAATATTTTGGTGACCAGCTTGCGGTCCATATCCAGTAGCATAATTGGCCTCCAGTTCTTCCAGTCCTCCCTACACCCTTTGTCCTTGTACAGCAGAGATACCAGCCCCAACTGCTGCCCTCCAATCCACTTCCCAGTACTGATGACCTCATCACATATCAGCGACATCTCCTCCAGAACCTCCTCTACAGATGCCATATGTTTCCAAAAGTCCCAAGGCAAACCATCCTCCCCAGGTGCCATCCCCAGAGTTGCGGATGCCAGAACTCGAAGGATCTCCTCTTCCAAAACCGGTTGGCCAAGATCCCCCAACTCTGCTGTAGGATCTGGGTGTCACTCTTCCAGATGCCACTCAATGTTCTGTGCTACCTCCCCTCCCTTCTCTTCACTCTATAGGTTGCTCCAGCGGGTGCTCAGCTGGCCAAGGATCCCCTGCACACCTAATACCATCTCCCCCTCATCATTAAGGACTCCTTCCCACCGGTGTCTTGCTCCCCTAGCATGAATGAGATGGGACAAAAACTTTGTGGGCCTTTCTCCTTCTTCTAATCCCTGCCATCACAGCCTCGCTGCCATAGCCTGAGCCTGCATTGCTTCCTCCTTCCTCAACAAATCCTACAGCTCCACCACTTCTAGCTTAGCCCACTTAGCCTTCCAATCCAAAGCCTCCTCCTCCTCCAGTAGCCCAGCCTAATTCAAAAGTAGTCTTTCTAGTCTCCTTGATGCCCACCGGACTTGTCTCCTCCACTGAGCACCTTGCTCCCTCCCCACTTCCCCCCAGTACCTCTGAGCTTCGGATTTCAGTCTATGCCACCTATTACCAATTCTCATCCTGGCTTGCCTCCAATTATTAACCTTGGATCATACCTCTACCACCCATGCCTTCCACAGGTCCACCTCACCCAGCAGCAAAGAGTTCAGACGCCAATGCCCTGGCCCCTCTCCGCTCCCTCCAAACCTCCCTCCTCTCTGAATACCCCAGTGATCTGACCAAGGGCACCACTTGACCTCCATCGTCTCCCAAACTATATTGCCCCAACACTCAGCAGTCAGAATCCAATCAATCCTAGTACCAAGTCCTCCTACCCAGTGAGTATACAGACATTGATCCCCATTCTGAAGTCGCATGACATCCATCAGAGAACTGAGTCTTTCCACCTCTTTCCAGTCCTCCAATCCCCCACTCCTTCCTACCATACCCCGTCTCCCATCAGTTCTGTCCAGCCTACTCTCCCATACCATATTAAAATCTCCCCCCAGACAATCCACCCCAGCCTCAACCAAGAGCCCAGAATCCCACAGATCTCCAATCCATGCCACTCGGGACCCTCTCTCAGCCAGGCAGTAGCAAGATCCCACCACAATTGAGTTCCATCCAGGCCTCCACTATGTCCCCCACACTAATCTACTACCCCAATGTCCAGTGTCTGCAATGTCCCCTTTCCCCTTCCTAACCAGTATTCCCACTTTACTCTGCCAAACCACCGCCCCCCCCCACTCTCTTGTCCATTCCAGTCCATCTTCCTCCCCCTTACACCATACATCTTGAAGTAAGAAGATATCCGCCTCCAGTTTCTTCAGCTATCCAAAAATCATACATTGCCTCCCAGTCTCCCTTAGCCTATTGATGTTCAAAGAAAAAATGTTAGTTATACTATTCATAGTAAAATATTTGATATTGTTGATTTCCCACATCTATAATTCCATGCTCACTTCCTCTCCAGCCAGATCCAGGTTCCATTCCACCACAATCTCATCCTCCACATTTTGCTGTTCATCCAGGGCTGCCAACAATTCCGCATAGTCCTCACCATCCACTATCTCCATTGATGCCCGATGCTCCTCACACACCACCTGCCACTTTTTCAGTCCCTTCCACGGCCCCCACAGATAAGCTGTCCTCTCATTAGCAATACCCAAGAGTATTGCCTCCCTCACCTCGGTGACCTCATACTCCTCTGCCTTCAAAAGAGCTGCTATCATCTCATCTCTCAACTTCCTCATGACCTCCTCTCCTTGCAACACTCGCCCCCAGAATTCCTCACTGATCACCTGGAAGTTGATCTCTCCCAGTTCCTTGGTCACCACATTCTGCAGTGCCCTCAACAGCCACTTCTCCCCCCCTACTACCTCGGCTGCCTGTGCCAAATCTGTCTCTCCTTCCTTCCTCTCCTCAGTTCGCACAGACTCATCCCAACCATCCTTGGACACATCCTCCAACTCTCCTTCTCCCACCTCGGGAACACCATACTGGATCGGATTATCATCCACCATTGCCATGTCTACTACCGCCTCCTCTGGCCCCTGTCCCCCACTCTCCTTCATCTTCCCTCCTTGCTGCCCAGCCTCTGCCCAGATGCTAGTACTCGCTCCAGTACCCTCCTCTGTAGCCCCTGCCCTTTGACCCTGATCCAAACTGGCCAGCAAATCCTTCTACAGCTGTCTCCCCTTTGCCTTCTCCCAGAGCACCTTGTCCATTCACACCTTCTTGCCCTCGATCACCTCCACTACCATCCTAGCCTCATAAGCCCTCCAAGCTCTTTGCCTCCTCTCCACAGCCTCCACTAAGTCCTCAAGCACCTCCAGCAGATCCTCCTCCTCTTTCTCTGACCCCTTCACCCTTGAAACCTTGCACTCCATTGGGCCCCACTTCAATGCCACTGGCCAGTCTCTAGCTTTCCCAGTATTCTTTATCCCAAACAGCCTCAGCCAGATGTCCACATCACCTGTCCTGAGCTCAGTCCCCTCCTATACCCTGAACCCAATGTTGATCACCTCACCATACTCCTTTACCACATCCATGACCAGCCTCCTTGCCTCTTTCTTCTTCACCGTTAGCAAGTCTGTAATCACCAGATGAACTGCCCATGGGTCCCAATGCATATATCTCGCCATTGGTACCGAAATCCCTCCAACCACCACACCCTTCTCCACTGCCTCCAGTAGTAAATCCTCCTCTTCAAACCCCACCTCGACTGTCTCCAGCTTCTTCAAAAACTTAACTGAGACTGCATCTTTCACCTCGCTAGCTAGTAGCCCCAGCACCATCTTTACCATCACTGCCAAGCCACGGAAGCACAGCATGACAGCAAATTCTGATCTAGATTTCTTGAGTAATGGGGCTGCCATGAGGCCTGTCACACTATCCGCCAGGTCCCCGAGTCTCATGCTACTCCCCTGTCCAGGTCCCCCATCAGCCATCACATCTGGATTTTTTTCCAGATTGCCCGTCACCCTGCCATCAGTAGTCACTACCTCAGCCACTATGCCTCCAGCCCCACTATGCTATCCCCCCAGTAGAGAGGCCTCCTTGCACTCAAGTTAGCAGCTGCCTTCCTCAGCTCCAGCCAGCCATCTAGTCCTGTCACCTGCTTTCTCATCTTGACTTTATCTGCGAAAGTCATCCTCCCTCCCCCATGTGGCCTTGCACCTCCTCTGCCACTACCCCTGGCCCCGCATCCCCTCATCGAAGCACTTGGCATACCAATACCAGTACCTTGACCCCCCCCCATATATTGCCAGTCAAAGACACTAGGGCCCCCCTGCCCAGTACGCTCACCAGAATGCATATTACTTGCTATTTTGATAGCACCAATACTTGAAGATGTCATTGAAAGTGTTGTCTGAGTCTTGTGTCACCTGAATGGTACTGGTGAAAAGTTGCTCTTAAGTTCTGCATCTACTATATTACAATACATATAAGAATATATTTATAGTTTTAATAGTAATAAAGCTTATTTTAAAACTTATAATATATTAAAAATTAATATTATCAATTAATAATATAATTGAAAATTATAAAATAAAAATATATAATTTAAATATAAAAACATATAATGATAAAAATTTAATATATATAAGAAATATTTTTAATATATTAAAATTAAATTAAATTAAATTCTTAATATTTAATTATATAATTTAAATATATTAATATTAACTTATTAAATTTATTATATAAATAAACTAAGTATAATGAAATTTAATAATTTAAGTATATTTTTTTAAATATATTTTGAATTTTATATAAAAAATTCCAATTAAATTAAATCTCAATTAAATTAAGTCTCAATTTAATTCAAACTTAATTTAAATATAAGAACTCTACTATAAAATCATTATCTATCTATGACAGTAAAAGATACCTCAATATTTAGAAGAATAAATATAAATAATAATTAATAAAATCTGGAAATAATTTAAAATTATCAGAGAAATACTAAAGAAAGAAATTCTACTAGTTATATTAGAGTATAAAAAGAAATAAATAATAAAGTAAGTATATAACCTTTATTATCTAAAAGAAATAAATATCTATGATAAACAAAGAGAATATTATAAAAATCTAAAATAGAAGAAGATATTAGATAATTTATTAAGATCTATAACAAATATCAAAAATAGAAAAAAGATTAATAAAATTAGACATAGGATCAGCAGATATAGAACTAGTACTATTTATCTATATTGCAATAGATATAATTAGTCTACTACTTCTGATATTAACTGATAACTAATATATTATTATTATTATAAACCTCTTTATAAAATAAATAGAAGAAGAATCTTACAAAAAAGCCAATATATAGTTAATTTTTAATTTCTTCTATAGAGAAATCATCTGTCAATTTAAGATATCAAAGTAACAATAGATAGAGGAATAGAATTTATGAACCAACTCTTTGAGGTTCTATATAAGAAGTATAAGATTTAGTATATTTGAACCATAGCTTATTATCTACAGAAAAATAGATAGACTGAAAGAACTATAAGATACTTAAGAATATTATTACTAAGATCCATAATAATTATAAAAATTAGAACTACTATCTATATATCAATAGTATTATCTACTCTCTAGAATATATAATCATAAAGCATTTATTTCACTCTTTAAGAATTACTGTTCAGAGAAGAAAGTTCAAAAGAAACCCTATTGTTTAATAGAGATATATATAATATAAAAACATATAGATACTGAGATATAAAAATTGCACTAAATAAAAAAAATAGCTGAAAATTATATAATTAAGATATTATAAGCTCTTAGAGATTATTAAGATATAAGATAAAGTCCTAATATATTAGAATATAGTAGAAGCTTTATAGTTATAAAAACTAAAGCTTAAGTGAAAAGGATCTTACCTTGTACAAAATATAAAAGAAACTATCTTTTGACTAGTCCCAGTCTTATTTTTTATTTAATAATAGAGATTTCTACTAACTATCTAAAGGTTACTTTTTACTAGTTAAGATTCTTAAAGATATCATACTTGAAGGTCTTATTTTTTGCAGCTTCATCTTCTTTTCATCTTTACTGACAAGAGTATTATCTTAGATAATATCTTCAACTACTTGTTTAACTATCTACTTCTTCTACTGTAGTTTTGATTTTTATAAGTACTTCTACTTATTTTTTATAAGCTGTTCTACTGCTTTTATTTTGAGTCTTCTTGGTGACCTCTTGTAGAATTCCCAGTAGATATCTTTCTTAGAGATAAGAGCTGAATAAGCTTTTCATTCTTTCTCTTTCTCCAAATCTCTAATCTTTTCAAAGATAATAATATTGATCTGTTTGCAGTTTCTGATAATATTGCTTAACTGGGTCTTATACTAGTCTCACTTATATATTTATATGTAGGAGTAGTGTCTTTTTTTTCTAAATATAATAGATTTCTCTGTTCTTATCTATAGTAATGACAAACTTCTGACCTAAGTGATGATCTCTTTTTCTAATTTCTTTCATTATATCTCCCAGATAGGCAATCATTTCAGCAAACTTTTGGTAAGTTCTCTATAGAATCATAGTTACTCTACTACTCTGTAATCTTTAGTTAAGGTATGTTTCAATTGATTATAGTTATAGGAATTATGCTTATTATCTTAAATACTTCAATTCAGACTCTAGTAACTCTCTCTATTATATAGACTTGAGATTGAGTATAAGTTATCTTTTATACTAAGTCCAGGACTATTTATATTAATCAGATTATTATAATTATCTCTAGATAAATTTCTTTTATAAAGATTACTTCAGCTACTTAATCTCTGAAGATATTAGTATAATTGACTAAGATTATCTAATAACAGATTCAGGAATAGTGAGTATTTGAGTCTTTATTTATTTCTTAATAAATACTATTGAAATGATTCTTCAAAGTCTGTTTAATTTTATTTATATAGTAGATAACTTATAATCAGATCTTCTAAGCTATCAATATTATAGTATTATCATTTTTAGTATAATTTACAGCTATAAATATAGCTCTTACTAGTTCTCAGAGACTGAATAATATTAAAGCTACTTATTATTATACTGATTGAGTCCTTATAGTAGTATATTACTTAAAATTATTAAAGAAGATAATAATTGATTTATTGGAGATATATACTGATAATCTCTTATCTATCTTATCTAGATATCTTGATTTGGTTTAAGTATATATTCAGATAGTAGCAGTTTTTTTATTATTTAGCTTAAAAGTGAGATATTTGTCTTGAATTACAAATCAATAAGTACTAAGTTATAATGTAGTAGATATACATATATAGGTAGAAGTGTAGCAGATTTTATTATTTTGAATACTTACTCTTCTTTAACTCTTGAAGTCCTCAGATATGTATAGGAATGAGTGAGTTTGAAGTATATCTACCTACAGACTTACTAGTTTCTTGTCTCTTTGCTTGAACTATTTTAATATAAGATTTATTTACTCTAGATACTAGAGATATTTATATAACTTTACTAGTTATATATATAGTAGCTAAGCTAAGACTTCTTTTTTTGTAAGTTATTTTATATAGTTGTGAGATCTAAATATTTGTAAAATCTGTATAGTTGAGATATCTATATATTTGTAAAATTTATATAGTTATATAAATTATATAACTATAAGATCAAGTGATTGCTCAACTTTATATCATTTTATACTATATTAAAAATCAGATTTAGATATCATAATTAAATGTCTATCTTTTAATTATTAATCTTAATTAAGATCAACTATTACAATAAATATAAATAGCTCTAGATATAAACTAGAAAATATAAACTAAATTTTATTTTTCTGATGAAATAGAAAATATAATTATTTAAAATAAATATCAATAATATAAACTTAAACAACTATAACTCTAAGCTATATTTTATAATATAAACTTAAATAGTTGAAGATATTATATAATTTTTAAATATGAATTAATTTTATTATCTTAATAATCTTTTATTCTATTTAAGGTATAGTATTTATAAGATCTACTCTCAGTAGTTTAAAAGTAGAATATTACAAATATATATATTTATTATGAATTTCTCTAATTTTTTTATAAGAGAGAGTATTAGCTATTTTACTAATAGTAATAAAGAAATAAAAAATATAGCTACTAGTATTAATAAATAGTTTTTAATATTTATAAGTAATAATATATAATTTAATAATAAATATATAAAATATATGAGTTATATATAAGTTTTGATAGTAATTAACTAGATCTATTAAGATAGATCTAATTTAGAAATAACTTAAGATTTATTCAATTTGATAAACTTTATTAATTATATTCAGAATAGTCTATCTGATTTAATAAACTAATTAGTCTTTGATTAATAAGACTTTATAATATTAATTATAACTTATTTTTTAATTATCTATATAAATTATCTAAATATTATAATTTTTTACTATAATTAATAATTTAAATATAATAAAATATTTAATAAACTTAAAAAAATTTAAATTTAAAGAATAGTAAGTAATTATATTTATATATAAGATTTATTTTATATTTTTTATTATATAGTTTATAACTGATTTTATTTTCATATTAAAGAGATATATATATAATTAGAAATATTCTTAAATTATTTTACATAATATAGTAATAATTAATAAAATATCTTAAGTTATTAATATTAAAGTTTATATATTTAGTAGTATTAAAATTATAATAAGTCTTCTTGATAGCTTCAAAAATATAGACCTTTTAAAAATAATACTGAGATTTAAGTAAACTGAGAAATATTTAAATAAATATAACTAATATTTTATATTTATATTGTAAGGGCTGGTGAACAAATCAGACAAGATTGTTGGATAGTGCCATTTAGCAGTCACATTGTTTTGTCCACAATGCTTGATATTTATGCGCGTCACAATAAGTTTTAATATGTATTTACATATGATGACATCTTCGAGGCACACAGGTGACATATAGGTGTTGTGTCAGCCCTAAAAATACTCATATCCACGCTATGCATCTCAGCAACAAGTCTAAATCATCACACATAGGACGCTACAAGCTGAAGGCTGAGGAAGAAGCCCGTAAGGCTCCCGCCACTGCTGCCAAGGTGGCTGACCACGATGATCCTGACGATGACCCTGACGATGACCCTGACGACGATGACGACCAACCGACGTGGAGGCAACCCCTGCCCCGCAACGAGACTGTAGGGGACGACTCTCCCACTGATTATTTCCTGGTCAGTCTTTGTAAAACATTTTGCTTGTCATGAAACAAACCATTGTCATCCACAAACGCGTCTTTTTTTGTTGCACTCCCAAGATTCCGCCCCAGTATGAAATGGAGCTGTTAAGATTCACGGGCGATAGGAACAGCTTCCTTACCCAGCTCATGGATCGCACACATACTCGGTTGGAGGTGGACCCGAAAAACTCTGTAAGCTATAGGAAATCGTTTAATGACCAATATTGCCCTCTCAGCCTTTTTTTTTTTTTTTTTTTTTTTTTTTTTTTTGAAACGTATCAATCATCGAATTGACGATTCCTACAGCGCGTCAAAATATGGGGCGTCCAACCCCACATCGGTCACGCCCGCCTTCAAATGGAAAAAAGACTCGTCGACATGCGCGACGTAAGCAAATATCATTTACTTTTCCTTTAAACCATTTTCCCACTTTACCTGACTCTCCCTTGTTTTCGTACCTACCTACCTACCTATCCAGGAAGATGAGAAGAAAAACCGCAAAGCATCGAAATTTGCGAAGCCCGAAAAAGGCCTGTCCAAGAAGGCGAAAGAGCGGAAGGAACGGTTAATGAAGGCCGAGAATGAGAAAAAGGTTTTCCTCGAGGAGCTCTTGCCCCCAGGACCAATGCCTTTCTACAGCATCTTTAGCCTCCCGCCTGACAGCCAGCATCTGAACACCGAGAAGATCGTAGGTTCAAAGAATAGGTATTTGAATCAAATAAAGGCCGAATGTAAGGTTTATGCGTGGTACGAACCTCGAGAGCGAGTATGTTTTTTTTTTTTTTTTTTTTTTTTTTTTGTGGGGGGGAGGACGGCTTTATTTTACGAATGTTCACACCTATACTAAAATCGCTTGCGCGTCGTTTTATGTGCAGGCCTTCAGGATCGCCGGCGACGTGAAGGAGGATGTCGATCTCGCGGCAGTCCGCATCAAAAATCTTTACTTCAAAGTGGTGAATACACACCTTCGTTAACACTCTTGTCTGCCCACCATCAACTTTCCCGTCGTAATCGTAACCCGCGTCCTCTCTCCCCTCATCCCTACCCCCACCCAGGCGCACCCCCCCGTCACGGACAACACCATACCCCTCTACCTCATCGATCAGCCGACGGACCAGCGTATCCGGTTCGGCGACATACCCCCGACGGACCTGCGCATCCGGTTCGGCAACCTACCTTCCGGTTTTTTGACGCCTCAGGATGACGAGCCTGATCGACAATTTGGCTTTATCGAGACCCTCGCCACGGCTAGGTCGTCGTCGAGATTTGGTTGGGGCAGTGGAGCTGGGTGATTGTTCATGCATGTTTACACCTTCCTCATATCTCTATAATTTTTTCAGTCTGAACGAGCGCAACAAAGCTCGCCTGGAGGAGGCGCTAAGGGACGCGCTCGAAATCATTCGGATTTTTGATTGGGAGATTGATTTGAAGCTCCGGTAGGCGCGTTCGTGATTTTGTAATATTTAGATATATATGCAAGTAGAATGTATGAATTTGATAGTATCGTACGTCTCTGCCCCTGTCCAATATCGTCCCTGAATAGTTTTGGCCAAATTTACTTGACTACCTACAAGAAGCCCAAGCAGGATGCCCAATGCAAACATATATCCATTGACCAAGTCGCTGATGAGTTTATGAACCCGAGGTTCGCATCCGCGCTGGCGCCGTGGTAAGTTTCCTGTCCTCAAATACCCCCCTCTCTCGAATTCAAACTCTTACTTTTCCTTCTGAATCCCCCCCACCTTGTAGTATGGCCCAAAAGGAGGAGAACATGAAGAACTTCTTCGCGGAAATCGACTCGCTCGGAATCCGCGAGACGGAAGACAGCCCCATTAATGAATATACCATCGACGCTCAAATCACTGTGGAGCATCCTAACCCGCCCGCCGACCGACTGAGGAACCAACCCCCGCCTACCATTACGCTTAACACACGCATTACGTGCGAGTTTAAGGAAGATGGGAAGGTCGGGTTGTGGCGGTGTGCAATCGATAAGGCGGATTTTTTCGTCGCGAGCATGTTCAATGCAGAGAAGTGATTATTAGGGGAAGGGGATTGCAGAGTGGATAGGGTATGAGAATAGTTTTGAGTCTGTCATTTCGCATTCAGCTTGTACTAACCGAGTTAACCCTTTTTACTATACAGGAAATACGCCTGGGAACTCAAACTCTCCGCGGCACAACGCGTCGAACCGGAGTTACTTTCACCAGTCAAGGCGTTCGTCGGGGGTCTCCGCCTTCCGTTGATTGAGGATCCCGAACTTGGGTTCGCCATCGTTATCACTTTTTTTCGATATTTCGTTAATGAGGGTATCCATTGATATCTCTGTCGGGTTGAACCCCCTTCCTTTATATAGAAAGAGGTATATACATTCGAAAAAGAAACTACAGATGGGTCGCTTAGCATACACTAAAGTGCCCGATGTGGAGTTAAAGCGCATTTGCCAAAAGAAAATCCAGCGATTCGATTGGGAGAAGGAAAAGAACGACTTTATTATTGAGGTCTGCCGCGACGAGATCTGGCGCATTGATTCGGATTCGCCGACACCCATCAGCAACGTTGAGATCAGGCTTGACAATGAGCCGCATGCGGTTATGTATAAAGTTTCAGTGAGTGTTGAATTTGAATTTTTTTTTTTAAAAAAATGGTTGTTACCGGGTTTGTCGCCGTTGGGATTGTCTGAACAACTTGCTGACCCGCGCGCATGGCAACGGATGCGCAGATGCGCAAGCAGAGCTGGCGCACACGCTTCGCCGAGAACCTACGTCTCAGCGCCGGCATGGCCCCAACATGGTCAGCGTCCGACTTCCTCGAATCCGAAGAGAACGAAGACCAGGCCGAGAATATGACGCTGCTCATGGACCGGGCTCGGGAAATGGTTGATGTTCTCAGCAAGTCCTTGCCGAGATACTGGGAGTGGCAAGAGACATAGGTTTTAGGGCAGTTTCTTACACCTAGGTGTCTCTTGGTGGTATCATAAAGATTCTATTGGTGCACAGTTTGTTTTATATTTTGAGATATTTATATCCATTGATGTAATATACAGTTGGAATGATATTGAGTGTTTTTAACATAGTGGAGAATATTTGTCTGTTCTAATTATCCTATTCTTAGTGGAGACAAATATAAAACATTTCTTGATATAAATATAGTTTTTTTAACACTTGTATTTATAATATAATAGATAATATCTATAAATAATGGAAAATTTTAATTAAAATTAAATACTTTAAGTATTAATATTATAACTAAAGTTTTAAAAATAATAATACATAATATAATAAATAATATAATAAATAATATATAACTTAAAAATATACATATATTAGATATTATTATCTTGAATTCTTATCTTTTAACTTTTAGAGTTAGTTATGAGTTTATTATTAAGAATACTTATATTTTATCAATCTATTTTAATTTGAGATTTATTAAATTATAATATTGAAAGTATTTATATATATTTACTATACTATATATCAATAGAGTATAAGTTAATTTATATTTTCAATATCTAGTAACTAGTTTAAGTATTATATAATATTATATCTTAGTTAGAAATATGGAGTAGAGATAAGAAAGATATTGTAGATGGTATATATATATATATCAAGTTACATAACTCAAAGATAATATAATTATATAAGCCATATTATTGAGATGTCAATTTCAATACTTTTGTCTGATTACTTCAACTACAATGAAGAGACTAGAGAATACAATCTGTATCTTCAGACAATCCTCAAGATTAAACCAATAACCCCACCTCCTGAGTGTGAACAAAATGAGCTATAGCTATTAACTCATAGTACTATTATCTATAGAAGATATACAAATAGTGAATCTGATGAATGTAAAGATAATGTACTCTTCTTTTATCCCCCAATACTCTATTTAGTATATAAGACAGATGATACTATCTTGTAGAATATTGACATAGTTCCAATATATTATTATATGAATAAATAAGGAGATATTATCCAAGAACTACTCTTTTTAGATAGTGACTTAATGTTATTAATAGTAATCTCATCAAAGATACTAAAAAAAAAAAAAAAAAAAAAAAAAAAAGATCTCATCAAAAACTACTCAGATCATCCCTTTCTCCGCTACCTTACTGGTCACAATGGTTTGGTAGGCAACCTTCTGAGTTCCCTTTCCACAATTATTACCCCCTCTATCTTGGGTTGGTTTGCTGTACCTATTGCAGGGCAGTGGGAGGGAGGCAATGGTGATGAGTTGCCCCTTTATTGGTGTCAGATCAGTGTTTTCTCCACTTTTTCACAGTTTCTGATGCCTTCAGCTGTATCTGGGGTGCATCCGTTTTGGTGCAGCACCTTCTTCCTTTTGCCATCGCCAATAAGGTGGTGTCTCAGTATGTCTCAGGCTATGTAGGGAGTTGGCCAACCTTGGGTGTCAAGTGCTTAGTGTAGGTTACCTACAGATCCTCAGTGCCTGTAGTGGGGCCCTCTGGCTTTGGCAAGCTTCCCAGTGAGCATGGTTCTGGTATAGGTGACTGCTTTTTGGGTGTTGTTGGGATGGGAGGGAAGATGGCTGTCACAGATAGGAGGAAGGACAATAACAGTGAACCAGTAGGGTGTCAGGCTGGGGGCAGTCATTGGGGCTGGGGCAGGTGCTGCTTCGGTGGGGCCTTTTGATTGGTATAGCATGGTTAGGTAGTAGGTGTCACTCTTGGCTTCTTTTGGCAGTCAGTGGGATTGGGCCCCAGTCGTCAGAGGGGGTCAGGGGGCCTAAGGCTACCCATTTCAGGCATCTTGGCTGCACTCAACTGGAACCAGGAGCTGATATGGCAACATGATCAAGGTCCACAGGCTTGAGTAGTGGGGTATTGGGGGTTTTCTCCCACCTCATGTATAAGTTCTTTACTCACCTCAACTGGGAGAACCAGGCCCTACTCACTATGTTGTGCTTTGATGAGGGTTTTTTCTTTGTCTGTCATTCTCTTTAGGGTGGCAGGGGCTATTCTATTTGGCTCGGATGTGGCCTTATACATTCAATGGGTTCTCAGGCATATGCTTTCAGTCATTGACATATGGTTGGGTTTCCCCTGGTGGTAGGGAGAGTATGGTGTGCAGAATGAGGTACAGGTCAATATAGGCCCTGCTGTACCTGGTATGGTCAAGCTACTGGACAATAGCTAGCCTAGGTTTAATGGGGGGGCAGTGCTTGGTGGGTGGTGGGGGAGGGTTTTGGCCTATATAGTCTAGGTTCCCTTCCAATAAAAATCTGCGGAACATGAGTCCATTAAAAAAAAAAAAAAAAAAAAAAAAGACTACTCAGATAGTATCTAAATCTATAGATAACTTACTGGTCATTAGTATAGTTAGATTAGTCTTATACAATATAACTATATACTAACTCAGCAGTCAGATAATCTCTTGATATATTAGTTCCTACTTATATTATATGACTATATTTCAACTCAGCAAGGCACTAAGTACTATATCTATATTTAGTATAGATCAGATAGCCCCCACATTAGTATAAATACCTACTCTCTCAGATCTTAGAAACTCAGACTCAAATAAACAGAAATACATATAAGAACATCTGAATACTTCTATATAATATCTCTTTACATAACTACTTCTAGTATAGCAAAATCATAAATAATGAATAAATCTATTTAATAACTCTCAAATTACTCTTAAGTAAATCTATACCTCATTAAGTCCTACTCCTAACCAAGTTATGAAATTTCCTAATTGGATATTGTCTGCAGTGATATGCCAATTCAACTAAGCTGATCTTAGTTTCTTGAACTTTCTAAAATATAAAAAATCCTGAACATCCAGAACTAGTCTAAAAAAGAACTTTAGTTGAGATATCAATCCAATCTTGAAATCAATAAGTATAGAGGATGTACTCTATATGAAATTGATCTTGACCTTAGGAAAATAATCTTCCGGAATATTCAGAACTTCTAGAAAACTCTTTCTGAACTACATAATAGTACTTTAATAAGTAACTCTCTTATAACTTGGTAGCAGTAGTTTACAATCCAATTCTACTTTAAGATACTTTCTCACTCTACTATAAACCTCTATGAGAAATTCCTATAAGTTAGTATAAAGCCCAACCTCTGAACTGAAATTCATTCTAAACCATCTGACAATCTAGAGAAAATTGAACCTAACATACAAGAACAATTTGTCCTCCATACCTACAATAAATGAGACAGACTTTATCTGCAAAAGAAGTCCTCCAATTAAATCAGCAGATAGGTAAAACTCTATATATTAAACTTCTTGCTCTACACCCTATAAGTCTAGATGAAGAAGGTCTTATTGAAGTCTTCTTTACTCTTCTCAATAAGAGTTTTGTTAGCTCTACAAACTTGAGCAACCTAGGATAACAGTAGTCATCTTTCTAGCCTTAGTTCTCTATAAAGCCTAAGTCTCTGTAGCTAAGTGGCTCAACTCTACTGACTATTACCATACCAGGACCAAGACTGCCTTATACTATATTTTCTGAATTGCAAGGCCTACCATATTCTAAAAGAAGAAGCCAGAGAAACCCTTCATCAACAACCTGACTCTGAGTCAGAAGTAGGCCTAGCTATAATCTTATCTGAAACTGAAGCCAACACTAAATCTGAACCAGCTTTGAATTAAGCTTATCTGAAATCTGATATACAACTGATACTATTTACTTCAATGCTGAGCAAACTCAATTACATAGGGACCAAAGTGAAGAGGAGGAGGAGTATCTCAGTGAATTCAATCCTTGATATACTACTAAAGGAGATATACCTCCATCAGGACAAAACACACCTATATAGCAATAGATAGCTATCTATTAAGCTCTTACACCAGACCTACAACAGTAGTTACTCCAGCAACTTACACAGACTTAAAGAACACCATTACACTCTATACCAGTACCTCAAGTTATATCAGTAATTCCACTATCAGTAGTCTAATCACCTCTAGTAAACAACATAACAAACTAACAGATTCTAGACCTCATAGTGCAGATAGCCATAATGGCAGCAACTATTACTGCCTTAGCCAAACAGACCCAACTAACAAAAAGTCTGAGCCTATCTATCTTCAATGGTATTATACAGAAAGTCCAAAGCTTTATTAGTATAGTTGATACTAATTTCAAAGCCAACCAATAGACCAATAAGCAAGTTGCTGACCACCTTCTGACAAACAACTAAGACCACACTCTGAAACAACTCTTTGTTACTATAATAGCCTATGTCTATTAAATTGTTATATTCTTCTAAGGATCTATTGAAGAATGGTGACAAACCTTTTCTGAAAAATTCCTTACATAGGATATCCAATCTGCAGTCATTGTCCAAAATATAACAAATATTACTCCTGAATATAAAGACTATCCTGTGGCCCCCAGACTCAAAAAACTCATGATTGCTCAATATCATAGTAAAACTCTGATTATCAAATCTCAAGTTAAACTCTACAATCTCAAATTTAATATACATAGTAAGGAGAAATTTAAAACCTTCTATACAAAACTTGAGTCACTCTTGAATATTATTGATCTAGGATATATTGTTAATGACAAAGTACAAAATGGTATAATAGTAGACCATTTATTCAATATACTACCTGAATAGTTTATAAGAAAGATCCAAGAACAAGGATGCCCAGTTAGTTGTGATCACCAACAATGGTATCTGATAAGAATCAAGACTATGCTCAAGTAAATCCTGACAGCTGGACCAATTCTGCCTTGAAGATAATTCAATAATAAGGAAAAAACTTAGACTAAGAAAGAAGAACCCAAGTATGAAGAATTCTAAGCTCCCACTATATCAACCTCTTAGACACCTCAAAATCCTGAATCTATCCAGCTAAGTATCTTTAAGAAATTCATGAAGGAGAAATAAATGAACTCTATAGAAGCAGAGCATACTTCTATTACTGAAAGATAAGATATATAGCCAGTGCTTGCATCAACTAAAAACCCCAAACAGCAATACAAGCAACTATTACTACTCTGCATTACCTCAATAATCTGATCACCAAGATATTAGACTTTATTAAGTTAAGGCCAACTGCTACAGCCCCAAGCAAAGGAAGTCAAAAGGTAGCTAGATATGACCTATATACAGCCAAAGAAGTCATAGTTTCCAACTAAGAAGTCAAGCAAGTCTATACAGAGATCAGTATTCAAATCCCTAAAGAATATATTAGAAGGATATACTGACATAGTAGCCTAGCATTAAAAGAACTCTCAGTAGAAGAAGGAGTCATTGACAAAGATTATATAAGCAAAATTATTATCCTCATCTGAAACAATTGTTAGATACTATTCAAGATCTCTATTGGTTTTTGCATCACTCAGATCCTATTTGAAAAAATCAAATCAACTCTGACTATCAAGGAAGTTTCTGAACTACTGCCTACCATCCAAGGATCCAAAGGATTTGGCTCATCAAACAAGACCCCAGCCCAACCCACCATAAATAAGAAAGAACAATTCTATAAGTAAATTGAAGATGAATTTGTACCAAGTGGCTGATGCCACCATAACATTAGAATATAATCTTCTTGAATAATTAATAATTGCTTCTATTGTATCAATGAACTGGCTCAAAGGAGAACCAACAGAAGGAAAACTCCTATAACTGAAATCACTACTATTGGATCATACAAACTGCTTACACTCTAAGCTTTTGACAATAGAGTACCTATCAATATTATGATAGACAGTGGTATCTCAGGCAACTTTATTAATAAAGAAATAGCCAACAGACTCAAGGTCCTGATCTCTCCAGTACAATAGACTTAAGCTGTTACTATATATAGCTGATAAAACTTTCCATGTCATTAGTAAGAAAGTCCACAACTTACCCTTCTGAATTGGTAACTAACAAGTATATATTACACTCTAGATTATACTACTTCCTGACAATGAAATCATTCTTGAGACCCTATGGTTAAAATAAGAGAACCTCATCAAGAAAGAACACTATAATTTTAAGCTATAAGGTGAAAAGAACCCACTTAGTTCTAACAATCCAGGCCTAAAGATCACTCATATTAACAAACTACAACTTAAGAAATTAGCCAAGAAATATCCTCTCTTTGCTATCTCTATCTGACAATCCAAAGGAGAACCCAAGAACAATAAAGAAGACTTTTCTAAAGTTAACAGTTGTGTTAAACCCCTACTTTAGAAATTCCAAGACATATTCTCAAAGAAACTCCTAAAAGACCTACTGTTTAAACAAGCAGTAGACTATGCCATCAAGACCATCTCAGATTCTAAGCCTGCCTTCAAGTCAATCTACCATATATGTATCTCCTAGAGAAATTGATATACTCAAGAAAGAAATTGATGAACTCCTAGAATAAGGATTAATTAGATCTAGTATATTACTATATAGTATACTAGTCCTCTTTGTTGTCAAGAAAGGAGAAGACTTGCAAATATATATTGATTACTGAGACCTCAACAAATAGATCATCAAGAGCTATTGCCCATTATCTTAAATTGATAAAATATTTAATAGACTTATTAACCCACAGTTTATGAGCTCTTTTGACCTATGAAGTAGCTATTTGCAGATTGCCATAAAGGAAGAAGATATTTACAAAACTACTTTCCAAACCTACTATGGACATTTCAAGTTTCTGGTTATGTCTTTTGGCTTTACTAATACTTCTGCAATCTTCCAGATACTGATGAATACCATCCTACAACTATATCTAGACAAATTTGTTATTATCTATATTAACAACATTCTAGTCTTCAGCAAAATCCTGAAGGAATATCTTGAACATCTTGAACTAGTACTACAGAAAACCAACTCTTTGCAAAACTCAGTAAATGTGAATTTCTCCTAAAGGAAATTCAATTCTTTGGATATATTGTCACTCCCAATAAAATCAAAGTTGACTCTAGCAAAATCTCTACAATCAAGAAATGGCCCAGATCCAAAAAATTGAAGGACCTCCAGTTATTCCCAGAACTAGCAAACTATAACCAGTAATTTATTGCAAACTTTGTCAAGATTACTACTGCTCTGATCCAAATGACTAAGTATAGTAAGCAAGAAGAATAACCTCAGACTATAAAATAAGAAAAAGACTTTAACAATCTTATAAATTGGGGACCTGAATAAGATATAGCCTTTTCAGTACTGAAGGATGTCTTAATAACTACTCCAGTACTTCAAGTAACAAACTCTGCTCTTCCATATGAAATTACCACTAATGTCTCTGACCTAGCTCTTAGAGCAGTACTCATATAAGAAGGATACTCTGTAGCCTATCACTCTTATAAGTTCAATGATACCAAAATCAACTATACAATCTATGAGAAGGAAATATTAGCCATTATAGACACTCTGATCAAATGGCAACCATATCTCAAAGAAGTACACTCTACAGCATTGATGGACTACAAATTAATAGTTAATATCAAGACTCAGGCTACTCTTTCTTGAAAGCAAGCCAGATAGATGAAAGTTCTCACCAATTTTGACTATGAAATCCAGTATTGTCCTGGTAAGATAAATATTGTTACCAATGCAATTTCCAGACCACTAATTGAAAAAGTTATTCAAACTCTCATCTTAGTTACTAACTCTATTATAGAACAAATTATCACAGCATGTACTATAAAGAAGCTCAAGTACTCTGAGAAATCCTGAGTAGTGACAATATTAATAAGTATATTTAGTATTATCAATACTAACTAAAGGACAATACTATCTACTATAAGGACAGATTATATATTTCTAACAATCAAGATCTTTAAAGAACTATCCTATTTGAATATCATGATGCCCTTATAGTCAGACATTTAGGATTTGACAAATACTATGAAGTTATTTTCTGAAACTTCTATTGGCTCTATATGGCAGATCAGTTAAAGATCTATATCACTTCTTATAATATCTACCAATATAATAAGTCCTCAATACTAGCAAAACCTAGTCTACTCTACCCTATCCCAGTATCATCTGCTAATTGAAAATAAATATCTATAGGCTTTATTATATAACTACTCTAAACTAAGAATAAGAAAGATGTAATTATTGTTTTCATAGACTATCTCAGCAAACAAGACTATTTTATATCAACTACTACTACTGCCACAGCATCAGATATAGCTACACTCTTGTTTGACAGTATCTTTCACTATTATGGCCTTTACAAGATCATTATTAGTAACTGAGATCTGAAATTCACTAGCCATTTTTGGAAAGTCCTACATACATATCTTGGAATGAGACTTACACTATTTACAGTTTTTTATCTCAAAACTAATGGCTAAACTGAAAAAATAACTGAACTTTGGAACAAATATTAAGGAACTATGTTTCCTATAAACAAGATAATTGGTATAAACACCTTACTGCAGTTGAGTTTTCCTATAACAACAGCAAGCAAGTCTCTCTTGGAATGACTCCATTCTTTGTTAATATAGGATAAAATCTGGACACTCTTCTAACATTTATCAGAACTACTAATGAACTCTCTACTGTCAAAGTCATTGAAGAATTCCTACTCTGAATGTATAACTTAAGCCAGATTGCAATTAAGAATTTATCTCAAGCTTAAGAACAATAGTTACAGTATGTCAATCAGTACTACTAAGAAGAAACTTTTGATATTGAAGAAAAAGTCTTACTAGATATCAGAGGATACTGAGTTGACAATCTCAAGTATAGACCCTCTACAAAGCTGAATAGCAAATTCATTGGACCATTCAAAGTCATTGTGCAAGTCTCTCTAACTTTCTACAAATTGGCACTACTAGATACTATTAAAATTCACCCAGTCTTTAATGTTCAATGTCTCAAGTGATATAATAAAAATGATGATGAGCTATTTCTAAACTGAATCACAAAACTATCTATATCTATTATTATTAATGACTAAGAAGAATATAACATTAAACAAATTCTCAACAAACATAGCCACAAGAACTACTCAAAATACCTTTTCAAATGAAAAGGTTATCCAATCCATGATGTCATATGGGAATCCAAAACTAACCTTCAGAATACTACTAACTTAGTTCAAGAATATGATTCTTTGAACAACTAAGCCCAAATACTCTAATACCATTAGTCTTATACTATATATTACTTCTTCTAAACATTGTTAAAATACCCTTATAAATATCACAAATAAAATCAAGAACTCAGCAAGTCAAGATAAATGAATACCAACCCTCTAGAAAAATAGCAAAACTGAAAGCCAGCCTATTCTCTCCATACTACTGGTGAGAAATGAGATATAGATATTTAAGAAGATTCCTTAGAGGAAATTCTCCAGTAGTGAATGATGTCAGAATCACTTCCAGTATATAGTATTGTATATATGATCCTTTAATATATAAATTTAATATATTAGACAACTGTACTATAAGCTTGTCACTTTCTGAGAAAAATGAACATTACTGGACTTTTGATCATCCAAATGGTATAACAACACTAGACCAAATTAGAAGACCTCAATAAGGATGTCAAAAGCTAAGAAGAGGAAAGTTGTAAGCACACAACCTCTAAGCCACTGAAATCATACATCACTCTCTGAACAAATTCAGAAATCATATACAAGATCACAAAGCTGAGTCAAACTAAAGTCACAGAATATAAAGCTGAGTTAACTCAAAGTCATAGAATATAAGATTTATATAAATGAAACCTTATCTTTTTTTTTTTTTTTTTTTTTTTTTATACGGACTCATGTCCCGCGGATTTTTATTGGAAGGGAACCTAGACTATATAGGCCAAAACCCTCCCCCACCACCCACCAAGCACTGCTCCCCCATTAACCTAGGCTAGCTATTGTCCAGCAGCTCGACCATACCAGGCGCAGCAGGGCCTGTGATGGCCCGCACCTCCTTCTGCACACCATGCTCTCCCTACCACCAGGGGAACCCAACCATATGCCAACGACCGAAAGCGTACGCCCAAGAACCCAACGTATGTACAAGGCCACGCCCGAGCCGAATAGAATAGCCCCTGCCACCCCAAAGAGAATGACAGGCAAAGAAAAAACCCTCATCAAAGCACAACACGGTGGGTAGGGCCTGGTTCTCCCAGTCGAGGTGAGTAAAGGACTTACACATGAGGCGGGAGGAGACCCCCAATACCCCACTACTCAAGCCTGCGGGCCTCGATCACGTTGCC
>RBNI01001233.1:0-23589 GCA_003990745.1 Jimgerdemannia flammicorona | reverse complement strand
CAATAGCCTGATCAGGATCGAATCTATTCATCACTAGCCATTCCTTGGTATTGTTTATCACTTCTGACTGCTGCTGTATTAACCATCTGGTCAACCCATCCATATAGCCAGAAAGTTGTATTTTATCACCCTGCTTACGTTGCCTAGAAGTGATTGCCATGAGATGAGATTTTTTTTTTTTTAAAAAAAATAAAATAAACACAGCAAAATTTATACCAACCTTTGGTGTCGGCTACATCTTCTCTGCAAACTGTGAAGTGAAATGTGAATTTTGGACCGGGCTGTAGACTGGCTCCAGATTTGTAATGCATCACCACAAACTGGTGCACCACTCTTTGCCCATGAAAAGGCAATCAGGACATCGGAATTTCCGGCAATGGCTGCATTGCGAGCCTCGAATCCCTGTTGTATGGATACAACAGCTCCACCATTGATGGCATCTTGGATCTCATGGCGTGGGTCAAAATCCACCACTCTTTGGAACCTCTCATGGCACTGGTTTGTAATTCGCGCTGGGTCACTCAAAAAGTCAGTTCCTATGAATTTAGGAAACAAGCGCCCACCAAATCCACATGGAAAGAACAGGTTCAGACCACAGTGGTGTTCAAGAAACAGGTGGATGGCAACATGCTCTGTTGAAGTGACAAGAAGGCTGTCAGAAAAGGAAATTTCGCTACTCTGTATTCTGCAATGCCCTGTACTGACCTGACCAAGCACCCCCTCCGCCGACAAGCACCACATCTTCCAAGGCTAGCTTCAGCTTTGCTGTGATTATCCATCGGGTCTTAGACACTATTGCCATGAACAGTTTGTTGGTTAGTTGGCCAGGCTCACGCCCAACTGCTCCAACGATTCCAATGGTGGTGGGCATTTTGCAAATAATAAATGTAAATGCAGTAAGGATGGCCATTAAATAATTTTTGGGTGGGCCAAGGACGGTTGATTTTTTGGGTTGTGTAAAAATCACAGGGACAGTCATGCCAGTGCGATTCCACCACTTTCATTATATATGTAAATATGTATAGTGTTATAGGCAAAAAGTGGTGGGTCATAGGCCACACACGTGAATTTGTTGTTTTAAACTGAGACCAAAAATTCACAGTCCTCGGTCACCTGAATATTCCCATGACCTAATCCTAAATTTGAAAAAAGGATTAGGTCGTAGGAAAGTGCACGTGAGCAGATTCTTTACTTATAAATATATTTAAAGGATACAGCCTTACGTGGATTTCTCCAACATGGCCTTGAACAATTTCCATCTGTCTGACCATTCACCTCAAGTGATGTCGAAGCTGGACCTCTACCTGTCCGAGCGACAGCAGGGCAACATTCTGAGCAGTGAGCAGCTCGATGTACTATATCTTGTGGTAGAAAAGGGTCGCAGCGTGTTCTACACTGGCTCTGCAGGTATATTATCTGCAAACATCCATCTGTCCTGCATCGACATTATCTAACATAGCCACAATCATTTTACAGGGACGGGAAAGTCCTTTCTGACAAACCTGATTATCCAGCGCCTTAGAGAATGGTTCAAGACACAGCTAGTAGCGAAATACGGAGAATTCTGGGCAGAACATAAGTGGAGGGATTTGTTTGCAGTCACTGCACCAACTGGCATGGCAGCCATAAATATTGGGGGGCAGACACTGCATAGCTGGGCCGGGATTGGGTTGGGCAATGAGTCAGCTGAGGTGCTTGCAAACCGGATTAATGGAGGTGGGGCTGCTCGAAGGCGGTGGGAAGATGTCCAGGTTCTCATCATCGATGAGATATCAATGGTACACAGAGACCTGTTCGCGAAGCTTGAATATATTGCTCGGAGGGTTCGAGGCAAGCCTGAACCATGGGGCAGTATTCAGCTGGTGGTTGCAGGTGACTTTTTCCAGCTCCCGCCAGTAGACAGGAATCCCCGAGCTGCAATTTTTGCATTCCAGTCTGATAAATGAGCCATGTCCTTTTCGGCTCAGATAACTCTCAGAACAATATATAGACAGAACGAGCCTGAGTATATCCAGCTTCTGAATGACGTCCGAGTTGGTAGACTCTCGGCAGAGTCACAACTGACCTTGGAGAAACTGGTGCGTCCCCTGCAGATGCCAGCGGGTATAACACCAGTCCTGCTGTAGGTAGCATTTTTAGCATGATATGTTTTTTGTGATGAATGTGCACTTACAATAGTCACAGTTTTCCCGTTAATTCCCAGGTTGATGTACACAATCTTGCTACACTCGAGAGCCTTCCAGGCAGCCCGCACATATATGAGGCCAAAGACACAGGTTCAGACTCCCTGATCAGTAATTATTGTCGGTATGAGAAAACGGTATAACTAAAAATGGGTGTACAGGTGATGCTACTCAAAAACATGAGTGGCTCGCTTGTGAATGGAAGTATGGGTAAGATCATTGGATTTCGATCCTATGGAGATGGCGAGAAGTTGCCGATGGTTCGGTTTGATAATGACGAGATTCAGACAATTGGCCAAGACCTGTGGGAATACAAAGTTGGAGGTACGTAGCATTTGCACCCTGCTGCCACAAGAAGGACTGACTATTGATATATCTTTTTATTAGATATACAGCAGGCATCTCGTATCCAATTGCCGCTAAGGCTGGCCTGGGCACTGTCGATACACAAGTCTCAGGGCCAGACCATCAAGTATCTTTGTGTAGATATTGGGAAATCCTTTACAACAGGAATGGTATATGTTGCCCTTTCTCGAGGCACACACTTGGCTGGAATTGAGTGTCGGAACCTCGATCTTTCCAGAATAACAGCACATCTAGATGTTATTGAATTTTATAAAACTCTAGAGGCATAATGTATACTCAATATTTATTTGAATACCATATTTTACAAATCTGCATGCTCACTGCTGTGCCCACCCCCTTGTTCATTGCATTGTATATCATCAATTGTCTCTCAGCATCGCTATCCAGTACATCATATGCAGCAATAAGGCCTTGCGGGGTGCAATACCTTGCTGCTATCATGAGGGCTTTAGTGCCTGATACACCGCGCACTGTTGCAAGCATCGATGCAAATACATCACAGAGGGTGGTATTGCCAGACCTGCTGTTCAGCATACTGTATGACTGGTATGTGACAAGGTATGGGGTCGCAAGGTGTTTTCGGAGTACAAGAAACGTAGCATAGTCAATGTGTTCATCTGGAATTCCCTGCAATGTCTGTGTCTCGAATGCCTTGTGTGCCTTGTGCAGTTCTGCGAGATAGCAGATAGTGTGGTCAAGAGATTTGGTGTGCTTGACAAAGAATCTATCCACAACCTGTGTGGTGGATATGGCAGTCGTAATTGTCTGTAGATTAGGCGAGGCAAAATCCTTGATGATGTACACAACTCGAGCAGCACCGAAATTCAGTATTCGAGCCTTCTGCTCAGCAAAACGGCCATCCTTGATGCTGGCAACCAGGTCGTCCATGCGCTTTCGCTCGATGATGTAGTCCAGCACCAACTCCATCCCATCGTTGTGTCGACGTGCCACCCACAGTACATCTCCAAGCTTCAGGTCACATATCTCTACAGCAACACCAAGCTCATGCAGTTGTTTCGAAATGTAATCGCGGTCATTGACTCCCTTGATTTCACGCATATCCACAATAAGCACAATGTCGAATGTGCCTGGGTGGAAGATTATAGGGGTAATGGGTGGGAATGATGGTGGTACAGATTCCACTTCCTCGTCAATTGCAGCATGCTGTATGGCCAGGCGGTGTGCAAGAGGCTTTCCAGTATCCGTCAGAGAATAGGTTGCAGTATCTTCATTATAATCAACAAGATTCTTGGATGTGAGAGTTCTCATCCCAGACCACGGCTTACCATTGCAGTATGGTTGTGCAAGTGTTGTAATAGCAGTCTTAGATAACGCAGTAGGTGTATTGTCAAGAGCTATTAGAAGAGCGCAGGCACCAGAGCCCTTCACTGGAGTGTATGGTTTGGCTATAGATATTTGCTGATTGTTGCTGGGGGTAAACCACTTCTGCAGTGCATGGACAATTGCAGGTCCAATCCCCTTGATTTTGTGTGCCTCAGCAGGAGATTTGATATCAGTTGGGTAATTTGAGATAGCCTTGTATGCTGCATTGTAGGTAAACCATGTTTTGGATCCCCGGGCTTGCGCATTACGTCGAAGGGCTGCTATGCAGTCCAGATAGGGTTTGTTCCTTAGGGGTGGCATACTGAGTTTGTTAGGATATGTCACAAACACAACTATTTAAATACCAGTGAGTCCTATTCCAAATTTACAGCAGTCGAACATGCCCCCCTTACATATTGAAGATGACAGGAATCGCCCTCCACAATCACCAAGATCCATCCCACCCAAACCAAAATGCAGAATCGTTGGTCTACATCCTACTGAAGAAATCCGCCAAAATGAAAATGGTCTATTGACCTATATACTCCGAGAGGGTACCTTTCAAGTGGTGTGTGAGACCCCTATCACAATTCAACCAAACAGACTTGTCAACATTGAATCAACTATTGCCATTCGTATCCAAAGTACAAAAGCTATACTGAAACAGCCCAGAATATTTCGATATCGGCGTATTATTAATGTACGGGAAGTTAAATTCTCAAAATTGTATAATGGCGAGTTTACTGTAAAAGTGTGTGGTAAGGAGACAGTAACAGTCCCTGCTGGTTACTATATTGCAGAAATTACAGTAAAAACAGCCAAGTCTAAACGTAAGTAAATCGTCATTCCAATCTGTCACCTTAAGATAACATACACCAATAGTATTTATTTATCTTATATTACACCAATATCTAGGAAAGAAGAGAACAGAAAAGGTTTATTCAAAAAAAGAGAACATAAGAGGTTTATTCGAAAGAAGCAGGCTAGGGCCCCATAGTACATTGAACTGTGAAGCCTGTAAAGTCGGAAACCTTCTTAAAGGCTGTCATATCCACTAGTGTATTGATATATGTTTACAGAGTTATGGATATTCAGCTCTTCCACCATGTATGTTTAGCTCTTGGAACCTTGAAATGCCTGACATCAGATAAATATTTTTCCAGCATTTTATGGTGTTGCTGATCCATTTTTTTTGCACTGAACACAACACCTTCTAATACTGATGCAGCCCAGAAAGCAGTTACGATGCTCATATCAGGGCAGATAGATTCCGTGTTATCAGTGTGTGCAAAATATCGCATTCCATCCAAAGTCTGATTTAAAAAGCACCCTTTGCATAGTCCAGTTTTCAAGTGTAGTTCTCTGTTAGAGTAGGGAATCAAGTTATTTAGATACTCAAATAAACAGAATGCATAACACTTCACATAATATACATACACTTCGTTTCCTGTGTATAGTGGTGCACAACACTTTGAACATGAGAGTTCAGTTCGGATTTTCTTTGCAGGTTCATCCTCTCCTGTATCATTCTGTTGTCGCTTTTTATTGTGGTGGGCAACCTCCTCTTTGACAGGTGCGTGTTCTGAATCCATGAGCAAAAGAGACTAAGCCAGTGCAGTGGGCGATGGCTGTTTAAATGCCTGACTGTGACTTGCCTTTCTGTGCAAGTGTGTTACTATAAAGGATGGAATGCAAGTAATGGGGAGGATCTGACCTTTTGACAGAATGGTTCTCTCGTTCAGACCCATTTTGGTGCTTGTGCTTACTGCAGCCAGTTTTGCTGACAGAAGCCCTGCTATAGTGAACCGGCAGCACAAGGTGGATGAACAAAAGGCTTTAGGTATGTTAGATGCATCTGGTTTAGAGGGGAGTAATATGATGTTCTTACAGTCATATTTTATTTCAGCAACAATAGATAGCTATGAACAGAAAGGGGGGTACTACAAAGACGCAATGAATGCTATGATAACAGACTGTGAAAGTATCCTCACAGATGAGGATAAGAGAGCTGCATGTCAGTATCGAAATATTGTCATGTTCATGTACCCTACTGCTACCCACATTAACATGATTTATCATTACACATCTTAGTTGGAATCAAGCTGCTTGGGTGCGACAGATTGAGCATGCAGGCAGATATACCATGGGAATGCCGGCCATAGATATTCAGCAGCGAGATTTCAGATAAAAAGGCCTGCCTCAAGAGAATTGGTGTGGATCCAATCCTGGCGGGGATGTACACACAGCATACAACAAACTCGCACACTGTGTGTTATTTCCATAAGCAGTTCGAGATAGCTAAAACACTGCAAGCCCTGACCAAAGGACTTGTGAACAATCTGACACAAAAGACGGAGGAGCTGACCGATGCACAGCAGAAACTTGGTAGCACAATCGATGCCACTCATACAAAGGTTTCACAGCTGGAGAATCGCACAACCGATGCACTGGATGGACTTGGGGCAACGGTTGCCAACCATGTTGAAATAGTTGACAGGACACTCCACAAGACTGTGGAGGCTGTGGCCAATGCCACTGAGAGGACAAATGCACTCATTGAACAAAAGTACACAGAGATTCTTGAGTCGGCAAAGAGCTGGATACCTTCATGGGCCACAGGGGTCATCGCAATTCTCCAGACAGCAACAGGTCTGAACTACATTGCAACAGTGTCCTTGCTTGCAGTCACGATCATCATTGCAGGGATAATATGGAGCTTTGAGCTGAACAGGAAATGGAAACTGGCAGTTATTACTGTTGGGTTTATTGTATATTCCGGGGCATGCAATCTGCAAGCCATGTTGACATATTATCAGGCCATTGCAATGGTTCGCACTGAGCTGCTTGTTGGAGGCTGTATTGTATCTATATCAATCTATTGTTACTGTACAATAGAGAGATCTTGTGAGCGCAGATTCTCTCCAGACAGGGATATTGAAGATGTATGGTAGATTCTAAATAAAGTGTGACTGGGGTCAGCATCTATTTGAACAAGGTCAGTTCAAAGCCCCTATGCCTGAGCATCCTCCAGAATTGTAGTCACCTGATATAATCATATATATAAAGTTACCGAGTGATATATATCTGTATCATCTATCAAAATGCGCATAAATCCTTATGAAGGTGTTCCAAAATCAGGATTTGGCAGCCCATCTGGTCCCAAAGCGCACACTAAGAAGCAATGCAAGAAGGATGTCCACGATACTACCACAGGCTACCTGACCCCGATTGATCCAATTCCCAGACCCACAACACACTCCTGCCCAATATGGGTGGTGTTCATTGTAGTGCCTAGCATAGTCATAACAATTTCAGGGTATATCCTGTTATCAGACATGTTCGAACTTCATGAGCCCATGCTTTGCCATCTTGCCAAGGTCAGCATAATAAATCACATTTTTTGAGAACTTGCACAGACTGTAAGGGTACTAGTCATGTTGGCAATGGGAATAAGTGGGTACGGCATCGACAAAATGTATACCTTTTGCATCAGGGCCAAATATGTATCAGAGGGCCAGATGCTGCAGAGTACAGTCGTATCGATGGTTCCAGCTGTTGTAGATGAATAGTATGATGTCACGATTGTCTTTAAATAAATTCTCGATCTAAATTTTTGTAACCTAAAATTGGTAAGCTGACGCGTGATGTGGCTATTTCCCAATAAGTGCACCGTGACTGATTAAACATATAAACACATGCCGCTCGCCTCTTGCTTACTCCTATTTACAAACAGTATACCTGTCTAACAGTAAGTAATAATACCATATATTTGGGTCCACAGCCACCAGTACCACTATCTCACTAGACATTTTATACAGCCTTCAATATGTCTGCCGATCTCATCACTCTCAACTGCCTTATCCACGGTGATACCCATCCATCATGCCGCAACTTCTCTATCAAGATTATGAAGACTGAAAGTTTCAGTGCACTGAAGGACCTCATCAAGGAGAAATGTTCACCAGAACTCGACCATATTACAGCTAAAAACCTCGAACTATGGAAGGTTGACATTCCACTTGACAAACCCAATATTCTGTTGGCTTCACTTGAAGCTGATCCGACAGCTGATATAGATACGGTGTTAGAGGGAGTTAATCTGCCAGCTGCGCACAAGATCCAGAAGCAGTTCCCTGAACCCCCCAGCGATGAACACATCCATATCATTGTTGAATGCCCCCGCACCAACAAACGAGCCCTGCCGCGAGATGTCACACCACCACCATTTCGATGTATGTTATTTACAGAGTTGTTATACTCCCTCTTATATCCACTTTATCTAAATAGATGTTGTTTGGATTTCAGACCTCCCTATCCTACCACCCAGCAGGCCAAAGATGTTAAATCGAGTATCACGAGAAACAACACCTTCACCGACTCCTGGTATGTAGATTAAAAATAGGTGATTTTCATATATTTTAAAAATATCTATTGATGCATTATATTCAAATAGGTTATGCCATATCACCGTCAAAACGTTCAAGGGGTGCTGAAGCTTCAGGTAGAAGAGCTTTGAACATTTCGTATAGCAAGATCTATTCATTACATTTGAATTGTAAAGCAGTGGATTTGCGTAAAAATTTGTTGATTGTTGGTGTAATAGTGGCATGTGAAACTGTGCTAGGACATAAGTGAAAATGGAGTGATATTGAAGATGATTGGGCTATAAATAAAAAACGTGCTTAGTACCTTCAGAATAACAGTCCATTTGGCAATAGGCATTTATGTCAATTTTTTATCTACATCTGAAATACCAGATATTCACCTCCAGCAAGATGATGCTCCTGAACAAGATGAGGTGAGTTTTATTATATTATAACGCTGTTCAAAAGAACACCTAATAATAATGACTGATCTTTATCCACATAGGAATTTTCATCAAGTGTCATGGTGCTAAGAAACAATCCACCGAGAATCAACTATACGATTCCGAACAGCAGCCCAGATGCAGCACAAGCAACTGATTCATCCTACATTCCCTCATCACCACTCAGTGACACGCCTGTCTCCAAACCAAATGAAGACAGTTGTATGAATTATTTTGTTGGTCCTGGTATTATCGAATGGAACATGGAGGATTGTCTCTCCCGAGTAAATAATGTTACATTTTGCATTATATGTTATAATATCCAGGCTTTATATATTTATCATCGGCATATTCTTTCATAACAGTGGATCATAGGAGAGATTGACATCTCTGGTAAATGCTATGAATATCGAATGGCAATTATCAAGAAGTGCAGGTCTATGTAGGCTCGCCTGACAGCTCTTGAAGAACTGTATGTTTTTTATATGATTGTAATAGGGTTGAAATTTAATATATTCGAAATAATATAGATAACCAAATGTTTTCTATTACAGAGCTTTAAGCCATGTATTCGTTTTTCAAGAAGAGAATCCATTCGATCTAGATGGATATTTCGATGATGAACTCTGGGGTACTTTGTTCATTGAATTCCGAAAACTGTATCCATATACATCTATCTCGGATAATATCATTCAGATGTTTGCCAATACCGTCAAGGTGGGTTGTTTTGTTTTAAAAAGGAAACAAACCAAACACTGTTTATACCTTGTATATGTATTCTTGTTCTAATTAGGTGGAATTTTTAGATTACATGTGAGAATCCAAATTATCCAAACCGGAAAGCAGCTATTCATAAATATTTTCAAAGCCTACAAAGTATAGGTGATGGTGAAGTGATGATGGAGATTATCAGAAATCTGTATGTATACTAGTACATCATATATATATATATAGACACCTGTTTGTTATACTCATACTGCCCATATTATATTAAGAGTCAATAACGAGCGACCATCATTTACACGAAGTTACAACATTGAAGACACACATATTCACTCCAATGTTGCACCAATATTGGGACCATTTTTTAAGAACAGGAGGACTATAGTTGAATGGTAGATATGAAATATACCTTACAATATATGGTAGTACCAATGGGATATAAACCATTTTCTATTAATTCTAAAGGGCAAATAGTACTTCGGTTTCATCATCAATGATGAAAAAGAGATTTGATCCAGCCCTCTGGGGTGCGAAGCCAGATTTCATTGTGAGGACAGCTCATGCCAAAAAGCATATTGAGCTATTAGTTGGAGAAATAAAACCACCCAATGCAAAAATTGGATTGGTTGAACAGGATCTAGTCAGTCTTGGCAAGGTAATGAAAAATGCTATAGATAAGTCAATCGAAGATGGTGTATCAAATCTTGTCATCTGTGGTTTGCATATAGTTGGTAAGTAGTCCAACCCTCGGTTTACAAACATATATATTATTAGGTGGACAAACTGATAAAAACATCTTGTATTATTAGGGTTTTTAGGAAGAGCGTATGTGATGGATCTCCATTATGATGGAGTTTATCGCATGATCATGATTGGGGAATTTGAGTTTCCACAGGGGGCAACATCATTGGGTACTATACTAGGTTGCTACCAAGTACTTAGTACCATTCAGGTGGGTATAGGCAATTGCCATTTGCATATATAATTCTGTCAATAGTCATGGTTACTAATCTTAATACCCTTCCATCTGCTCCAGAATATTGTCAGTAATGGTACTGTTCAGTATCAGTCTGCGACACAGACCAATACTGGTCAGTTGAAATTGGAAAAGTTGAGAATGACTAAGCGAATGTTCCATAGTCCAATGAAAGTGCCGAGTTGGAAATTCACAGAATTGAATGTTTGATCAATCAAAGTTTGCAATAAAAGCAATATTACTAATAAATCCAATGATTTACTATGTGTTTTTGGGGCCCTTTATCATGTCTCCTGCCCAATATAGGTGATGTTCATTGTAGTGCCTAGCGTAATCATACCATTTCAGGGCCAAAGTTTTGATATATGCTGAATGATGCCATCAATATCAACACTTTCATTTATTAAAAATTGTGATATTCAATGATAATATCAATCGGAATGAAATCTGATAGAAGAGCAGGATGGCTGTGTAAAAACTGGAATTAGTAATAGGCAACTATAAAATTAGTTTTAAAATTATAAACTAATAGTACATACCGATAGTAATGACACTGAATCTGCTCATTCTTCATAGATGTTTTACAATAGGCTATCAAAAAGATAATAAATATTTTAGTATATTAAAAATATAACAAGATAGTATATATTATATTTATATACCTTCGAAGCAACTACCACATATCGTATGTCCACAGTATATTACAGCCTTTGGATTTACAAATTGTTCCAGACAGATAGGGCACTGTATAATAAATATTTGATTAATAAAATTATAAAAATAATACTTGTACTATTATTCAAAACACATACCCCTTCTGTAATACTGCCCAGTATCCGTTTAAAGGAATCAGTTTCCATCTGATTTACAGTTACTTTAAGAGCTATAATCTTATCCTGCTCTTCTTGTCTTCTGTTGGCTAGCTTGTCTTCTTGGTTCCAGACATCCTGTATCTGTCTTGCTGCCATCAAATCAGATAGTTCTTGCTGTCGCCTTCTTGCCTCTCTTTCTCTTGTTAGATTATATTGCAATCTTGTACTCATGATTTTAGAAACTGAATATTTTAAGCAATTATAATTATGTATATTTATATAGATGATTAGCTATATGTTTATCTATCAGGATCTTGTTTATCTTTTGATCACCAGCTTCAATCTATGTGACGTATGGCCATTGATTTTTAGGTATGTGTAAAAATCACTGTGACAGTCACTCCAGTGCAATTCCACCACTTTCAAAATATATGTAAATGTGTATGGTGTATATAGGCAAAAGTGATGGCTTGCAGGTCCCACACGTGAATTGGCTGTTTTAAACCAAGACCAAAAATTCACAGTCCCGGTCATCTGAATTTTCCCACGACCTAATCCCAAATTCGAAAAAAGGATTAGGTCGTGGGAAAGTGCACATGACTGCCAGTGCTGAAAATTGTATACCCCTATTTGACAATATCTAGCTTGTTGGATTACAATTCATCTGGCGAATCCAGCACAGCAAAAATAATTGAAATCGGATGTGTTTTCGTCGAGAAAATGGCCGATTTATGCATGGACTTCAAGTGCCATCTACGCGATGAAAACACATCCGATTTTAATTATCTTTGTTGTGCTAGATCCCCTGGATGAATGGGAATCCAATAAGCCAAAAATCATGGAAATCGGTGGTGTATTCATCGAGCCGTTGAATTTAGAAGAGAGGCATATATTTTTCGGCTTTGGACTCGAATTGTAAGATATCACTCAACATCGGCAATATTCAATCAACATATTTTGTGCCTTCGAAAAATCGGGTTTGCCGCGTGGACTTCAAGTGTCGTTTACTCGATGAAAACACGCCCGACTTTAATTATCTTGGTTGTGCTCGATTCACCAAGTGAATAGGAATCCGGCAAGCTAAAAATTGCTGAAATTGGTGGTGTATTCATCGAGCTATTGAATTTAGAAGGAGGGCTCTCCAGAGCCAATCAGTTTGGTCATACTATTGCTATTGTCAAAAGGTGACATTGGAGGCAAGGCAACATCGACAAGGCGGTGTTGGAGGTGAGGTATAGTTAGAAGTCAGTATGAAATTGGCTTATAATATAATAATAAAAAAACTCTCTATTTAATTAAACTTGGTGGAATTTTATATCAATTTATGATTTTTAAAAAAACTTATTGAGTAAAATATAAAGTTATAAGCAAAAGGTTAAGTAGAAGTACTGTGCACTATATATCCCTCTTCCACTTCTGGTTCCACTTCCTGCGTTGATTCTGATAACGGAACCACAAACGGAGTTTGTTTATATTCAGGTTCCCTGCAAATATAGCAAACCAAAAGAGGAATACAACCGGAGTTTGTTTATATCCCACTTCCATACAAAATGGGACAAGGTTTCCTATAAATATGGTGGAACCAAAAGAGGAATATGTCTTTTTTTCCGCTTCCTGATGACCGACAACAGGCCAGTCAAAATGTCCCATATTCTTAATCCTTGGTGTCAAATTATTTGGAATCTGTTCTAGGATATACCTTCTCAGGTATATTTTTAAAACTTCATTCTATGACCATATACTTACGTATTTTGCAACATCTAATATGCAATCATCCCCATAAGTACGGGTCCAGTTATGGGTATTGTATATAGTACCCAAAAATTTGTTTATGGGGTTTGCCAAAATTGGAACAAATACAGAATCGAGGTACTGCCGGCGGTCTCGGATTATAATTATAGCGCCCAAAAATTTGTTTATGGGGTTTGCCAAAATTGGAACAAATACAGGATCGAGGTACTGCCGGCGGTCTCAGATTATAATTATAGCGCCCAAAAATTTGTTTATGGGGTTTGCCAAAATTGGAACAAATACAGGATTGAGGTACTGCTGGCGGTCTCGGATTATAATTATAAGGAGTGTGCGAAAAGGCAATCCATTGTTTCTTCAGAGTGGGGTTTTTTCTCATCACAACTAGTAAGTATCTTTAATTGGTTTTGGGGAGCATTTGTTGACTACTCATTTAATAATAATGTATATATGACTTCGGATTCAGCCCAGATGGACTCCAAACAATTCACCGAGGATTATATTGATGCTTTATATGATGGTGCTCCAAACGGCAGACTGTCCAAAGACTTGATCAAGGGTTTTCTAGTGCCCTCTACTCCTTTTAAGCGCGATGCATCCAAGAAAATTGGTTGGCTTGAATTGGCCAAGAAACTAGCACCCATATTCGCCAATGTAATTGGTGATTTCATTATCAACAACCAAAAGGACATAGAGCCCAACAAATGGCCGGAGTTGTCCGAGGTCTTTATGGAGGTATTTTTTTTTTTCCATTGATCTGCTAGTGCAGTATTCTGCTTCATTTCAATATACTGATTTCACTATTTTTCAATTCATGGCTATTGAAAGGGGGTTGTTGACATCACTACCAGGGTATCGGACGGCATTGGCAATATCATTGCACTCAGTCAGTTCTCAAACTCGGAGGAAATAATGTTTCATGAAGCTGTGGCTATTAAGCAAGCAGTCAAGTTGGCTGGTTTATCTGCAGCTGAGGCTGCAAAGGCCTTTCTCCTTCAACCAGAACCACAATTTAAAATTTTTGGTTAGAAGGATACACTCCTCAAAGTTATGACTGGTGCCGTCAACGTGCTTGTCAAATATGGGCCTAAGGTAGTCGATCTGCTCGATTCCAAAGGTATGTCAAAGGCACTTGATACGGCTTCAGATGTTATTACCCTCGTTAAAGATATGGATGATGCCATGCGTGTGGAGCCCAATAAGCGGGTAAGGAACTTGCAAAAGCTCACTCACTCCTTGTACTGGCTTTTGTAACTGTTGTGATGTTAGTTCTTACTTTCTCAATCTACTTTCCTCAGATAGCCTATGGTAGTACTGCACGGGAGGCATCTTCGCTCGCAATCCGTGCAGTGCACCAGGCTGTGGTGAAAACATTGAAAGTTCATAAGAAACTGGACTTCAAAATATTGAGAAAAGAAGGTGAGGAGGCTTCAGCCCTTATTGCAACGCTCCAGGACTCCTTTAACATTGGCGCTGCTGACAAATATAACAATTCTGAATTGGAAAAGGTGGGTACTCACTGCTGTTTCTTTTTTCCTTTTTTGGGGTGGGTTTTGGCTTGTTTGTATTGGCACCTTTTAACCATATTATTGTATATATAATTTGTGGTAACTTTGTTCTTAGATGCCAGCAGTCCGAGCCCACGGCATGGACCTTGGGTATGAGGTTTGTTACAGTTTGTCAATATCCATGAACTTTGACTTTGTGATACAGTTTTAAAGGAATATCTGTATGGTCACTAACATTTCTCCTTTTTTCCTATTTATTTAGGCCTACATATGTATGGCCGAAGCACTCGGTGAGACACTAACCAGCAAAAACGGAGAGCTGTTGTTCCCTTGGGCCTTACTAGGGGCTATTCCTGGTATTCTGAACTTTGTCACAAAGGCTGTTGGTACGATAAGTTCGATAATATAGCTAATCTCATATTATCGGATAGAATTTGAAAATATCGCAATAGTGGAAATGCCTTTGTATTCTCCGATGCAATAAATATACTGTTCAAGGCAAAGAATAGTAAAGGTCATGAGGGCAAGGACTGCTGATTACTCGATGTGCAATGGTCTCTCCTAGACCCGTAATGACCAAAAAATTGATCGCATGGGATCTTTTGTACATCCTATCAGTACACCCAGTTATCCCAACTAAAGATCAGCAACAATGTAAATGCCATGTTGTATACAGAACTGCAATAATCTTTACTATTGATTGATCGGTGTTTTTGGATCATCGCCCGTGAGGAATGTGTGAATACGTATAGATACTGTTCTGTTGACATTTCGCTTTTTGCCTGCGACAGGTATTCCAATAAGCAGATCCTTTGCCTTCTGAGGATTCTGTTCATATGCTTCCAGCAAACTGTTGACTGATGGATAGTGATCCACAATTGCAGCAGCAATGGCCTCTGATACACCATATATCTGCTGTAGCATAATGCACCATGTAGTAATGGCATCATGTCCCTTCTGCACCTTTGGAGCTGCTATATGCTTTTTGTCAGCACATATGTCGCCCAGTAGTTGTACAATCCAATCCACTGAATCATTAACATTGCATGTTTCAGTAATAAAGCATTGTGTTGCTGCCTGCAGCCGGATCAACTGTTTGTCGATTTCTCCCAGTCCCTGGACAATATACAGGATGTGCTGCCCCTGGAAATGAAGCTGTATTTCCTTGGCATGTTTGCAAAGGTCTGTTGTCTTGTCTACCACCACTAGAACCCACAAGTCTCCATGAGGCTCCTATGTGACACTGTACTTCACTGGATGATCTGCTCCTTCGATGGTGGCACCATGTTGCTCCAGTCCTTTGCGAATCAATGCACCAAGCGGCAATGCCAGAAGGCTATTTTCTATGTAGATAGTTGCACTATCAAGACGTTGCTTGGGCATGGTTAAAGAGTGGAATTTGTTTATTCACTGATCCAACAACTATTTATAGTTTACTATGTATGACTATCTTGACATGTTTGATATATGATTCCATGAGCTGCTTAACAGCCTCCTTGTGAACAGCTATGTCATCATTGGTCAAGATGAGTGTACTGTCATATAACTCCACAAACAGGGCACTATATGCTGCCATTTTCTCATCCACATAGCTCAAATCCGCCGCGAGCTTTTTTAGATGGTGTGAATAAGATAGAAACAGCTTCACATCCACACCACCAAAGTATGTATCTTTGGCATCCACAACCCACTGTACTTTGGCTTCAATCAAATCAGGCACCCAAGAGGGCAGGCCATCTCTGCAGACATCACGAGCATGGTCAGCCAACATGCCTATCTGGATGAAACTGTTTTGTTGTTAGAGGATCGTATACTTAGAATCTATGCAATGAAATATACAAATACCTACTTGGATCTGATTAGCTGGCTGTAGTGTGCATAATTGCCAAGATCTTTCTTCAGCCTGCCAAGCACTTGTTTGAAGGCAGTTGGTCTACTATCAGGATCTTGCATCTTGACATTATACTGCATGAATTTGAAAATCGTTTTGGGGGACTCGACCATGAGAGTATCCATTGCAGTAACAGTTTCTGGGATGACAATATTCGCCATACTGCGCACCAGTGCAGCATTATTCTTGCAGTGTTCTGGCCATGTTGTGCTTTGGACGTGACCATCCAGATCATGGAAGGCTTGAAGCAGATCATGGAGATCAGTGGTTTTCAACGGGAATATGGGGAACACTTCAGCCAGATCTGAAAGGTTGGCAATGATCTTTGGGGTTGTTTCCACTGTTGATGTATGGCCAGAGAGCCATGCTGGAGAGTAGATGAATACACCAAAGATGCATGCAAGTGCAAGCACAACAAACCCAAGGGTGCGAATGAGCAAGGCCATGGCAGTGAAAGAAAATGTATTCTCTGAGCAGCAATTCATTGTCAAATTTATATATCATATATATCACATGACAGGCTATTATTGCAACTATGCCAGCATTTGGCTTGCTGCATCTTGCTCTGCCTCCCTTTTGGTAGAGGCAACATTTCCACAGACTTTGCACTCTCCCACTTGGCAGACTGCTCTAAATGTGGGAGCATGTGGTGGGCCCTCTTGGCTGCTTTCATATCTAGGATTGCCCCATCCATATTTTGCACACATGTCACTCAGTTTTTCCTTGTGGTTGACCGGAGATTTTGATCGAACTCTCTTTCTAGTATTCTGGCCCTCCAGGGGATAATTCGTGAACCAGGTGTCTGCATGCTCTTTGAAAATGCTTTGCAGAAATCTGTCTGTAGCATCAAAGCTATACAGTTCGCACAGCACACTAATAAAAGGGAATCTGAGTAAGCAGTGTAATCACATGACATTGTATCTTTTTTTCACAGAAAATGAGATGGTGTCATGTGCCCTACATACCCTATCAAGCTCTCCATTATGTTTGGCAACTGCTTTTTTCCACCTTCACCAGGTGGTCCAATAATCCAGTTGTGCAGACCATAGAACTCTGCAAGATCTTTCAATCCCTGGCCATTGGCTACCATGCACTGCTTTCGTCCAGTCCAGAATCTAACACCTGCCTGTGGGTAGCAATTTTTCATATACACACATGCAGATACATTAAGTAATGCATCACCAATGAGTTCAAAGCCCTGTTTTTTCATGGAAAATGCATAGATCAATAAAGATGTCTAAAAATGATTACAGAAGAATAGTTGCCATTCCTACCTTGTTGTCTTCATGACCTTGTCCAATGAAGGGTATCGATGAGCGGCATATGAAGGCTTGAACAAAGGTCTTGTATGCGTTGTCTCTCACTCTGATAACAGGAGAGGAACCATCAGGCAGGTGAATGCGATTGACAAAATCCTGCACAAATTCCAGAAACCCTGGTCGCGGCGTTAAAGTAATATCAAATCCAGTTTCCATTTTTTCGATGGGTGGAGAGAGAGAATTGGGTTTCCTTTATATATTTGCAAAACTATGGAACAAATACAAGGGGGTGTCCTCCCAAATTTCTACGAACACCAATCAATACTGTATTCTTAGTATTACCAATCCACCTATGATGCATGTCGGAAAACACAAACCCTCCCTTGACATATGCAATAATAAGTGTTACAACTGGATATCCTCTGATCATGCTCACAACAAGGTTGTCAAATATAGGAATGGTAAGAGAATTGCGCCCTGACCATATTCTCAGTATGTGCCAGGCAATATAGTTTGGAATGCGGGTGTACTGGTCTGTCATTCCATAACGCTGCTCAATAATAATCTGTACATATTTTGCCCATCTAGGTGAATATTGTATAAGATTCAACAATGCATCAAAATACCACCGTTTCTCAAGTGGCGCCAGCGGTTGTATTGCCAATGATAAGATATCAGAGATGTTCTGTCCGATTTTCGCATCTCTTGCAGGGTGTTTTAATTTGGATACAGATAGATCATTTGATGAGGTCATGGTGGAAGAATGGAGTTACCATCTACAAGAGGGTGCTCTTTTATACATTCAAGATATGAACGGAAACAGCTGTCCGCATCCACACCCAGAAATTTATGGGACCCCAGAAACCCCCCAGCATAACGCAAGGCATTGCAAATTGCTGTCTGCTGCTCTGGCGACATGTGCTGATCATCTGACTGATACACACTGGCTAAGGATCTAATGAATCCAACAGCCCCGGTAATATCTGAAAATGGTGTTGGCACCCCACTCGATCTGTAATACTCATCCTGGAAATATTTCAGTGCACGTGCTTCAAGCTGGCTGTATGGAATGACAGGTTGCTGTTCGAGGGGCAAACATGCCAGATAGTCAGCTCCATAACCTCCAAACCTAGGCAGGGGACATGGTGTCATTTCATCTTGCCACCTTGAACGCTTGCATCTTTCTCGAATATTGCGAAGTGTGCATGAAGGTGGTGTTCCAACTACATTGTCATCACCCCCAGAGGGAGAGTATGTTGGTGTTTGCGGTACAGAATCCATGTTGAATAAATGACTGTTCAAAAAGGTGACTTTATATACTTTTGAGTGTTACATGATGTGCCAGACCAATACAAAAGTCATACCCAGCAGAAATAGAAATGAGACTGGCTGGCCACTGCATTATCTCCCAGTCCGAGCCACAATCCTGCTAATAAACACAGTTATCGTCAGCCAACGCAACACTGAAGGCATTGCCTGCAGCAATGGCCTTGATCGGGGGCAGTGGTGCTGTTGTTTCGGTGCCAAATGCAATGACCATACCATGCTCTCTGCGAACAAATGTGTGTGTTTTTGCAGCTGTAATCGCCAGGTCGTGCAAATTCCCAACCTTGGTTGGAATCTTCACAAAGTCGGGCTTTCGTTGTTCGATGCCTGTCTGGATCGCATTGTTGAGGCCCCATGCAAACACAACACCGTTTGTATCAGTTGCAAATGAATGGAAATATCCTGATGCAATATGCATGATTTTCTGGAGATTGAGAGCTCGTGGCTAGGTGACCTGCTGTGGGTGGTGCTCGAAACAGCTCCACCCAAGCTGGTATTGCTTGCCATATCCCCAGGTCAACACACACCCCCTGGTCATAAGTGTAAGTACATGTCCTATACCAGCTGCGATGGCTGCAAATTCTCCCTCCTTCGCAGTGCAAACCGCCGGTTAATGCAGGCAGGCTGTCCCATTGGGACTGCATAGCATTCCTTATCCAAGAATGCCCCCCATGCATACAGATCTCCCTTGGTACTCAGGGCGATTGTGAACTGCCAGCCACAGCTCACGGCTGCTACATCCACACTCCCCAGTGCCGTAACTACAGCTGGCCCATCCGAATCTCCATGACCGAGTGCTCCATGATCTGCACAGCCCCATGTCCACACCTGTATGGCAAACGAAATTGTGTGAGGCTTCTAGCAGCATGTTGCAAAACAAACTACAAATTTTACGCACCCTACCACTGGTGTCGATAGCTACACAGTGTTCTGGGCCTGCACAAATATCCACAATATCTGCATCTATGGCCAGGGCCTTAGCTGTAGAACCATGGTGCACATAGACTGTGCCGCTGGTTGTTTTTCTGACCGGAAGTGCATTGATGTATGCCATTTGTCTGTACTCTGCAATGTTTTAATTGTGCTTTTTATGTCTGTAGCTGTTACGTGCACTTTCCCACGACCTAATCCTTTTTTCAAATTTAGGATTAGGTCGTGGGAATATTCAGGTGACCGAGGACTGTGAATTTTTGGTCTCGGTTTAAAACAACAAATTCACGTGTGTGGCCTATGACCCACCACTTTTTGCCTATAACACTATACATATTTACATACATAATGAAAGTGGTGGAATCGCACTGGCATGACTGTCCCTGTGATTTTTACACAACTCAAAAAATCAACAGTCTATACCAATGATGACATCACCAGATTCCTATATATAATATCAGCAGCTCTCATCTGGCGTATTTTTCTTTTTTAAATTTTTATTTAATACAGATGCCATCCAAACTTTCTGGACAATTTGTGAAGGAGTTCTGTACAAACAGCGATGGGGGGGCACAGTTACCTGTATTGCAGATTCTGATTATTAAAACAAACCCAGATAAATGTTCAATGTAAGTAGGATCGTATACTGAACAAATGAAACAAAGGACAATCTCATCTGAATGATCCCTTTATATTATAGCTTGGCTATCTCGAATGGTGTTCATTATATGCATGGTATTTTAATTGCATTAAGATGTCTTAACTTCAATCAGGACCCTGATCTAAACCCTTTATTCAACAGCAGGATCACATATGCTTGTTGAGGATTCCCCGAATGCTATTGTCTGTATCAAAAAGTACAATCGTATAGTGATCGATGGCTCTCTGTAAGTGGATTCTGTGGCCTTTGTTACTGGACCAGGTTCTATTTTATCACTGATTTTCTAGTATGTTATACAGATTTTTCATAATAGATGAATATGAACATCTCGAGAATCCAGACGCAATGATCAATAATCCAGTGTATTTCAGGGGTGACAGATCTGAACCTATACAGTTGAATGGCCTCCTCTCAATAGGATTTGTCGCAGACTTTTTAGGAGGTGCTGAGCTATGTCCCGATATCGTTTTGAGAGTGGAGGAAATTGAACATGTTGCCCTGAATGGAACATCGAGATATACGGATATTCCAGTGGATGCCAATACTGTGTGCAAGGTTGCTGATGGCAGTAGAACTATGTTTGGTATGTTTGAGTTTATTCGACAGTATTCAGTCTATATTGGTTGATTAACATTCCTCCAGCAATATCCCAGGAGAACCTCGATATAACCCTGGGAGATGTCATCCGTATACATGGTTACAGTCGTCTAATTGTTAAAAATCAGTAAGTTGTTGACCATTCAATTGTTCAGCAGGATTGACATGATAAACTTATTCTTGGGGTTGGATTTTGTAGACCCAGATGGCTTGAGATACATACATTCGAAATTATTGAAACTCAGGGATCGAAAAAACGGCCATCGGATGATGAAGCAGACAGTCAGAATAAGAGGCAGAAGATAACACCGATCCGCGACCTAGTCAAATATTCATCCGGTATTACTGTGCATGTTTTGGTCATTAGCCGGTCTCCATTCGCCCGGGATGGGTTTCACGCAACTATTCATGATTCAGATGTAAGTAGACTATTTTGTTTTTGCAGGTTGTTACATTGTTTTTTATTTCATTTGTTGAATGAACTTTTATTGTTAGCAGGAAATCATTAAGCTGCGTATTTTTGGAAAAAACGCGAGAAAGGATTTCGAAAAACTGGTTCCGGGATCCTGTTACTATATCACTGGTGCAAGGCTTGTGTGTAAATCTGGTCAGTGGCAATTGAGTATGGGTGATGATGCGCAGATCGTCACAAGTGATATTCTGTAGATAGCGTATTCCTTTGTCCCTATTCGAGATATTAGAGAGGGGAGATCTGTCGATATTCTTGGCGTTGTTGTAGATGTTGGCAAGGTCGGTGATGTCATTGCCAGTGGCCATATGACCATCCTGCATAAAATCAAGATAGTTGATGTGAGCTGTCATGCCATTTCGGTGACGTTCTGGGGGCAGCAAGCAATCAATCTGGCAGTTACAGATGGCGCGATTCTAGCCATCAGTAATGCCGATCCCAGGATATACCATGCGCGGTATGAGCTATATATTCTAGACAATAGCTGGGTTGAGCAGGGACTCAGAACATCCGAGAGTGATGCACTGCAGCAGTGGTACACCATACAGGAAAGAAAGAAGGTATGTTACCAAGAAGTAATGGCAGTGACATTACTGCAGATGCTTCTGGAGACTCCCATTGTACAGGGAGAGACCGTCTATAGTGCGGTCGAATGCACTATTGCAGCCACTAGCAGGACTGATGTAGTGCATATATCAGATGGCCAATGCAGCATAGACATGTTTATGGCAGAAGATATAGTTGCGACATTGGGACAGTTGGAGGCCCATCGATATCGAATCACATGTACTGCTAAAGCAGTTGTAGAACGAGGGGGGATGGTTGTACAATATAGTGTCACATTAGTCAACCGGACTCTTGAATAAATAAATTTGGAAAACAGTTATAAAGGACAGCATGCTGTTTTATTTTTGAGGGTAACATGGCCACATTCAAGGAGCTTGTGCAGAAAGTCAAGGAGTTCCAGATGAAACACAGCAAGATCAGACAGCACCAGCCAGAATGGCATGCGCTCATGGGGTATACTGTTGGAGGATCTAATCTAGGATCGCTGTTTGGCATGAATCCATACAAGACTGCCACACAGCTCATACAGGACATTATCAACATGTGCCGTCGAGGTGCACGCACACAGGAGTATCCGCCAGCCTGTGGGTGGGGAAATATTTTTGAGCAGGTTGCCCGGAAATACATCAGCTGGTGGTTCGGATGTATTGTAGACTGCTGCGACATTTGTATTCAAGATGAGGAAATGCCAAATTTCCGGTATTCACCCGACGGCATTGCAGTTGTGTGGTGTGTATCTGATGGCATACAGTGGACAAGGTTCGCAGCCGGTGGTCGACGGGCGAGGGCACAACCAGAGATAGTTTTATTCGAGATTAAATGTCCACTGCGGCGTATCCCTAGAGGTGTCATTCCCAAACAATATGTGCCACAGGTGTTGAGCAGACTGGTCGCCACTGAGGGGCTAGCTCAGCAGTGTATGTTTGTCGATGCTCTCTTTCGGATATGTGGAAAAGACAAGCTCGGCAGCGCCCCAGGATACAACGTGACCTTTCATGCCAATAAGACGGATTTGAGCATGAGTGCAACAATAGCACCGCAGGCATGGGGGGTATTGCATGTACTCCAGAAAAGCGGTGACAGCCAGGACATTGACTATGGGGTAGCTAGTAATAGGCAGATCAACGATATGTTGAGTGCAGTCAATAAGGGTGAGATGTTAACATCACTGGCCTTTATTGTGCTTAAACCTCATATTATATCAGAATCCGACATCAGAATCGAAGATTCACCATTATATGATGAACAGAAATGGACTATGTGTGGTATTTTACCGTTTAAACTCCTGTGGGTTAACTTTATCCCGCGATTCCCGGAACCAGATTATCGCTCGCAGATTAGAGAAAAAATAACAGAGTGTTTTGAGCAGGTTGATAGCATTGAACCACCCAAATAGTTGCAATAAATTTTCTTGGATCAGTTAGATATAAAAAGGGGTCCAG